>VRLP01005797.1:0-33534 GCA_009660295.1 Lophius piscatorius
AGAGAATCACAGTAACTCATCATATACTGGAGAGAATCACAGTAACTCGTCATATACTGGAGAGAATCGCAGTAACTCATCATATACTGGAGAGAATCACAGTCACTCATCATATACTGGAGAGAATCACAGTAACTCATCACATACTGGAGAGAATCACAGTAACTCATCACATACTGGAGAGAATCACAGTAACTCATCATATACTGGAGAAAAATCAGTAACTCGTCATATACTGGAGAAAATCACAGTAACTCATCATATACTGGAGAGAATCACAGTAACTCATCACATACTGGAGAGAATCACAGTTACTCATATACTGGAGAAAATCAGTAACTCGTCATATACTGGAGAGAATCACAGTAACTCATATACTGGAGAGAATCACAGTAACTCGTCATATACTGGAGAGAATCGCAGTAACTCATCATATACTGGAGAGAATCACAGTAACTCATCATATACTGGAGAGAATCACAGTAACTCATATACTGGAGAGAATCACAGTAACTCATCATATACTGGAGAGAATCACAGTAACTCGTCATATACTGGAGAGAATCGCAGTAACTCATCATATACTGGAGAGAATCACAGTCACTCATCATAGACTGGAGAGAATCACAGTAACTCATCACATACTGGAGAGAATCACAGTAACTCATCATATACTGGAGAGAATCACAGTAACCGTCCGTATGCTGGAGAGAATGCAGTAACTGATAATAGTCTGTTCCTGACATGTAGTTAGGATTTTCACAGTAAGAGTTCACAGTTTACTTTTGCTCATACTTTTAGACTAGAACCACTATTTAGTAATCAGAGTACTCTTGGGGTTACCATGGTCAGCCAGACAGCTGTGCAGGAGGAACAGCAGTAGAACAGCAGCTGGTTTAAATGTTGGTTCCACCATGATCCAGACCTCCAAGCAGATCTTCAGAACCAGATCCAGCGGACTCCTTCTTCAGTCTGTCTCTGTCTGTCTCTGTCTCTCTCTCTGTGAGGGGGGGGCGGGTATTGACCAAAGGGTCAAAGTATGAGCAGTACTGATGAGTCGGACATGTTTAATGTGAGTCCTCGATGTTTACTTGACTCGACCAACAAACCGAAGCCCCCTGATGTTCAATGGAAGCATGTACACAACATTCACTCAGGACAAATCCAGAAGAATTGACAGACCACGGAGAAAAAACGCAGAACAGGAACTTTAGTGACATCATCGTTCTTCTGGTGCCTTACCAGTAAAAATATAAAGTTAGATAATGAAACTAATAATCTTGATAATGCAGTCACGTCCATCGTGACCACATTGCGTCATTGTGCATCAGCTTTTGGCGAATGGTCGGACTCGCCCTGGACGAGTCGCCTGTTTAATTTGCATATTTATACCCAGAAAAGTCTGGAATATTATGAATCATGATTCATTCAGGATCTCTCCTGTGAAAGCGATAACTCAAAAACTGTATCTTGGATGATTTTCAGATTTTATACCCCCACAGACTTTAGTGTGAGGAAGAACTGGAGGGATTTTGGGAAGGTTCAGTTGTATATTTCTGACACTAGGAGGAGCTTTATCTCCAAAATTGTCAGGCCATATCTTCCCTTACCATTGGTCCGATTCATTCCAGATTTGGTGTGTGTTAATCGAGTCGAAGAGATCCATCCCGTAAATATCACAGTTTACTCAAGTCGTTCATATTTTACTCACTAGGGGGAGCATTGTTTTTTTTTTTTTTTTTTAACGAAAAACACTTTTTTCCAGGCATAATTCTAAAAATATTTCGTGGATCATTTTTCAAATTTTATACCCACATAGATCTTAGTGTGAGGAAGAACTGGACTGATTTTGGGAAAGGTTTTTCAGATGTGGAACATACAGTATGAATGGACTCAAGGAGATCTATTTTGTAAATATCGTACTTTACACTAGTAATTCATATTTTACTCACTAGGGGGAACATTTTCTATGGAAATCACTGTTTTATTGACATAACTCATAAAATATTTCATGGATCATTTCATGCATTTCACACACACACACACAAACACACACACACACACACACACACATATATATAGTGGGATGATTTTGGGAAAGGTTAGTTTTATATATTTTGGACACAAGGGGGAAATATTTCAATTTAAATCCTGTGAGTCGATGTAATTATCCTGTCCTTAGATTTTGTACTCCTGGTTCGTCACAGCTGTGACGGATCAGCAGTGACCGCACGAACTTTTGTTCCGGAGCTGTTTAGCAAGACGCCAGCTGAGCAAATGAACTCGTGCCGTTCAGGTGAGAGTTCAGGTAAATGCCAGATCTCCTCGCCGTTCCTACCCTCACGCCACTAAAACTCTTTTCTACGGTTTTAGGAAAACCAATGAAAAGAACAGGGGTGATTAAAAAAAAAAGAAAAGAAAAAAGAAGTGTGTTAACAAGAAGTAGAAACTTAGAGAAGAATCTCTGACCCTCAACTCATTCAGTTTCTATCTGACTCAGAGCAAATATTTGCTCACAGATATGGAGGTGAAAGTCTTTCAGGAGGGTCTGGACCAACAGACACGACCTGTACCTGCAGTTAAAAACTCATACTTTAAGTGAAAATGGTATTCCTCAAACTCCCACAGGTGAGACAAAGTGTATTACTACTTTTTTTTTATGAAGTATCCACGTGTATTAATGCGTCTAATGTCAGCTGAGGACTTCCCTGAAGCTCTACGGTGACCTCCGAGGGGGTCATCGGTGTCATAGAGACACCATGTGTGAACCAACTGTGACCCACGACAGAGATCAACTCCCTGATCGGATCTCATCTAATCACCAAACGCTGGAACAAGACCTCGCTGTCAAAAGTCCCAGAGACATAAAAGCAGATTTCTTTCAGGCCCATCGGCCTTTATGGACAGGAAACAGACGTGCAGCGAAGGGTCCCAGCTGGAATCGAACCAATAACAGCTGTGCCATGAGGACCCAGCTCCGTACACAGGCCGCCTGCTCCACCAGCTGAGCGAAACAACCCAAGCAGATGTTTCTGTGGAAGTATTTTCTCAAATTAGTCCAGCGTGGTTTCCTCATGTTGTTTACTGCGATGTGGATAAACACCAGCAAATTACAAATCTCCTCTTTGAGGTTCAGGCTTTTATCTCCCCTCCTCTGTTTGAACTTAAACCAAATGATAAATCCTTTGGTTTAAGTTCAACGAGATGACCAGCCTGCAGTCACTGTACGAGTTTTCCAGTTTTCTATGGAAATGTGATTTTTGACAAAAATCGAGAACTATTCTCATCACCTATGAGATACTTTTGACTTATTTGAGGTTCAAGTTTGCTAAAGAGAGGTCGTACAGCTTTCTCAGGAAAAGACGACCATCCTTCAGAATCACCCGAAACCACTTGTTCCTATGGAAAACACACAAAATAAAATCAATTTGATAAGTCAAGTTAGCAACAAACACAATTTTGTCATCTGGCTGATATATGTGTAACGTTTTGGTGACGTTAGGATATGCTCCAGAACTCAGTAACCAACCTTCAGATTTATAACTCACATTTCCATGGACGCATCCGTACATTTCCTCTAAATCCTCAAAAAGAATTTAATATTTCATCGTTTTTAAGATCCGAGCAGATGTTAGTTAAAATCAAAGTCAGTAAAAATGTAAAAGTTTCAGCAATGGGGTGTTTTATGACGTTTATGATGGAAAAATGTGTTTTTCCCATTTACTCTATTAATGATAAAAACCTAAGAATATACTCAATAATTAAAAGAGGGATTAAAATACTATAGTGTTAAAACAATACATTAGTATTAAAAATATAACTCGTTTTAATTCTAAAACAACTATTTTATTGTGTTACTTTTTTCGTATTCTTTGCTCACATACATTTTTTTCAAGGTTTCTATTCTTGTCCATTGTGCATTTTGTGTACTTCTTGTATGCTGCTGTAACGCTGCCATATCCCATTGTAATTCATTTACTCTTATCTTATCTTATCTAAAAACACGGTTATGAAGTCAGCAAATTGTTATTTAAAGGGGTTTGAAATCTTGAAAATAAATTAATCTTTGAAGCTCTAATCAGAACCGTTGTTGATGTTAGTTAAAAGCATTAAGTGTAAAATAATATTAGATATAATATTTTATGGCCGTTTCAGGAAGTGCAAAGGTTCCATATATTTCTATCCAGTAGGGGGCGATAGTACGATCGCTTGGTCTCAGCCCTACTTTAGAAATCACCAATGAAGAAGACGAAGTGCTGCTAACAATGGCAGCGAACACTGGCTTACAGATGGATCAACTCCCTTCAGACCCACTTCTTCACATTTTATCTTTCGTCAGCTACAAAGATCTGATCCAGTATGTATCTGACACCTAATACTGGTAATTCCGGAACAACAATTATAAACTGACAGAGAACAATTATTGTTTTTTAACAACTTGAAATAAACAAGCTGTGGGTCGCGAGCGGGCTAACGGCTAACAGGCGAACAACATTAAATTTAAACAAACCGCAGCCTTTGTTGATAATAAGAATAGCTCAAAGACGAGTGGCAACTTAAACATAAACATCCCGAAGAGAAGTAAATTGAAATTAATGTTATTGAATAAACTGTCATATGAATTATTGTCGCATAAAGTAACGCCTAAACCAACCGGCTGGTTCTGCTAGCATGTTAGCCGGGAAATAGTTCGATATAACGTTAATTTCGAACACACACTGGAATAAATATGCACTAACAGTCAATTCCGACAATTTATCAATTGAAATCCGAGTTGAAAAGTATCTGTCATGTAACTCTGAGCTAGCATGGAGACTTGTATAAGGACGAGATAAAGATCCTGTGCGCAGTTCGTTTCCTGCCAGCGGCGGCTGTTTGTTTACTTCTGTTACAGACACGGAGTTCAAATTCTACGATACAACCAGAGAAATACGTCTTTGTAATCCCCCACAAACGGCAAATATCAATATATTTTAATATGGTAATTCTTTTCAGTGATCGAGGAAGTTATCAGAGTCTTTACTACACATTATTAAAAGTATAGTACCAATATATTATACAAATAAATGACTATTGAACATTAACTAAAGACCAACCAACCAGCAATAACAGTTTTATATATTCTTAACATATCACTCCACGGTTATAGCCGTTTTTTTTGGGCACCAGAAACACTCAAATGAATCTCGAACAGCTATTTTGTACATAATGGCCATCTCCCAAAACAAATTATACGCAACACAGACCATGAGGAAATCCTGTCAGTTCAGGAACCAGTATAGTATTTGAAATTAAATGTGAAACCAGTATCCACATAGTAGGAGCTGCAACTTAAGACAGTTTACTGTCCTGATGTCCATTTAATAATAATCATAATAATACATTTAATTTATAATGCAATAAAAATATGAACAAAAAGCAGCAATGTTAATTAAAAAAAAAGATTTTAAAACTCACGTGGATTGGTACTTATTATTGGAATATATTGACCGAAATCTGTGTTTCTGTTTCATTTCTAGTTGTAGTTATGTCAGCAGGAGATTGAATGAGTTGTCCAAACACAATCCTCTGTGGAAAACCTTCTGCTCCAAACACTGGCTGCTGACAGAGTAAGTACCTCTGACAGCTCGTTGTTTTCTTCCAGTAAAAACACAAACTTCTTGTCTTTGTCTCAGAGATTTCGCCGCCAATTTTCCCAAAAAATTCAAATTGGATTATAATTAAGGGCTGGTTCTACAACCAGTCCAGACTTGGTTCGACATGTGAAACTTCTTAAAACCGGGTTTTAAAGTTTGATCTTTTAAACCTACCTTTTGATTTCTGCTTATTTAGTTGGAGACATTTCTGCGTCGCACAGACGAACCTAATATTTGAAACCAAGTTTTCTGATACAAATGTAGTCGTTCACGCTGAAATGCTTCAAGTTTATTTTCAGAAATGTAAATCGGGTAGTTCTATAAGTGTAGGAGATTGTTTTACACATTCCATTCCACTGAGGAATTATTCTTGCTTGTATCTGTTTGGTTTCCATGGTTACAAGTGGGTCATTCCACATGAAATCAACCAGTTTCCCAAAAGGTTCCCACCTGACTGCCTCTATTGTAAAGTGCTCCAAGAATCTGAATCTGAAAAACTCTTTCTTTTTCCATGCTAACGAGGTCCTTACACAGCATGTAGGACGACGTGGGAAAAACTAGGTGCATTATGGTCTGCTTGCTAGTCGAGTATCGGGGTGAGTGGTCTCAGTCGTATGT
Source organism: Lophius piscatorius (assembly GCA_009660295.1). NCBI lineage: Eukaryota > Metazoa > Chordata > Actinopteri > Lophiiformes > Lophiidae > Lophius > Lophius piscatorius. Next base: position 6,255 of record VRLP01005797.1, read on the forward strand.
GTTTGTGTGTGTGACTTCAGTGCGGACCGGCAGAAGAGCGGCGTGTCCTGGTACTGTCTGTTCAAACAGTACTACAGGGACCTCGGCCGCTACATCCAGCATTACCCGGTGCTGAAGAGATCTTGGGAGCAGCTCAAGAGCTTCCTGCAGCAGAGATGTCCGCGCATGATCGCCTCCCTCAAAGGTGACTACCATCATCAGTCAACACCACCCTTAAAGGAGCGATTCACCCAAACGTAAAAGTCCATATTTCCATTATGTCCTCGCCACACGTGGATCGAAAATCAAAAAACATTTCTGGAGCTTATTATCAAACTCTCCTAATTCACCGAAGAAGAGACATAGGACATAATTTGAGTCTCCAAAAACTGAGTTCATAAATTTGCTTAAAAAGACATTTGTTGTTTCTACCTTCTTTTTTTTTTTAAGCTGAAACGTTAACAGCGGCCTCTAATGCAGGACTGAAACTACAGGAGTTTTAAAAATCTTAACTGTGAAATCGGGTTTCAAAGCACAAATAATGAGATTCACCACGAAGGATCTTCTCCTTCCTCCCAAAAATAAATGCAACAAGAGATCCACAGGATTTCATAAACGGTCTCAGGCCTGACGGAACAAGACTGTTAATGAAAAGTATCCATGTTTCATTATGTTGTTGAAACTTTTTGGGACTAGAATGATCGAATCAGTAGCGTTTCCAGTCCACTAGATGGTGCTATTGAGTTTTGCCAGAGAAAGATGATTTAAGAAAGATGGGAGAAAACCACAAATCAGAGAAAGTGAACAGATGAGCGCAGAAACTGTTTTGGAGCTTGTACGGAGAATGTGTTGGAAGGAGTCGAGGAGTTTCATCTCATGAAGGTTTTGACTGCTGCGATTGTTTTGTTTTGTACCAGAGGGTGCCACAGAGGCGGAGCTTGACAACATCGAGGCTCAGATCGGCAGCAAACTTGCAGACGACTACCGCTGCTCCTACCGCATCCACAACGGACAGAAACTGGTGATCCCCGGGTCAGCACCTCTCTCGCAGAACCTCGCCGACTCTTCTGTCTGTCTGTCTGTCTGTCTGCCTGGCTAATGCTGCCTGTCTGTCTCCTCAGGCTCATGGGCAGCATGTCCCTGTCAAACCACTACCGCTCAGAGGTGCTGCTGGACGTGGAGACGGCGGCTGGAGGATTCCAGCAGAGGAAGGGGATGAGGCGCTGTCTGCCGCTCACCTTCTGCTTCCACACCGGACTCAGCCAGTACATGGCTCTGGAGTCGGCAGAGGGACGCAGGATGTTTGAGAGCTTCTACCCCTGCCCGGTGCGCCACGCCTTCCTGTCATGCTTTGCCTTCAAAATAAATGTCATTAAAGGGGCTTTGAAATGAAAGATGTCTCAGCTGAGAGACTCAAAATTCACTTTTCCTGCTAAAGTTGTTGCTTTCAGCAGATTTTTTGTTGCGAAATGGTTTTAAAATTGTCAACACACTGGGAGACACGTAAACAAACGTCATTGTGTTTCAGGACCAGACGGCTCAGGATCCTTCAGCCATCAACATGTTCATCACAGGTCCGTTTCGCTCATCCCCTCCACGAGAAACACACCTTTAAATAATCAGTGACCTCCGTCCCTCATGAAGTAAGGTCTTTAACTCCTCCCGCAAAACACGGGAGAATATTTGTTTACCTCGCAACCAAACGACCCGATCATAATTGTTTGTTCCTTCATGGCGACGCTTGAAACAGAACTTCTACGAGAAAAATTGTATTTTTTAAATGTCTAAATGTTCCTGTGCTCAGGTTCCTGTTTCTTAGAGTGGTTCACGTCTTACGTCAACAATGTGGTCACAGGAGAATATCCCATCATCAGAGACCAGATCTTCAGGTAAATAAAAAAACAACAACACAACATCTAATGGAGACTAAAAACATTAAAACCAGCCTTTTACCAATTTTTTTAATTTTTTTTATTCATTCATTCCTTTTTTATCTGGGGTCGGCTCTCGGTGGCGGAGGTCTTAGAAGGGTTTTTAATTGTTATATTTTTTAATGTTTTTTTTTATTCTATAGCAGGGAGTCGCTTATAAAGTCTCCAACACCTTCGTGATAATCATCCGTCCCTGTTTGACCAGGTCAAGGCGGAAAAGTGGCTGAACGGGTCATGGGTGTCCAAAGCTCATTGATGTGTGGAGAGCTTCAGAAGCACAAAGTGCCAAAAAAGTCCAAAAGCTGGTTCTGATAGAAACGTGTCGGAACACGCCGTGACGTCACAGCGCCGTTTGGTGCCTTTGCAAAATTAGACGAGTGGTTTTAATCTTACGGCAGACTGGTGTGGCTGTGACGAACACAAGCCCGCCTGCCTAAACACACATTTGGAGGTCAAAGGTGACGTTCATTCGTGGACAGCACTGACCTACAGAAGAATCAGACAACAGACAAACTCTCTGCTCCGCGTTTCCTTCCGGCGTGTTGATGACGGTGAAACCTGATTATGGCGACATCCTTTTTCCACACAGACACAAATCAGCTGTGTTGTCTTCCTGTCATGAAATGGAGGGAAAGTATTCTGGAGTTCTTTTACCCTCCACGCGACACAAGTTAAACCGCGGTGATGTTAGTCGCCGATAAAAGGCGTCGCCGCGTTCGCGTTTGATGTGTTCCCTGTTGTGTGTTTTTCAGGTACTCGCACGATAAAGGTTGCGTGGCGACCACCGGCGACATCAGCGTCTCCGTTTCTACGTCCTTCCTGCCGGAGCTCTCTTCTGTCCATCCGCCACACTTCTTCTTCACCTACCGCATCAGGTGGCCGTCCGTCTCTGCCACACCCACCAGCACCTTCACCGTCACCGTCACTCACGCCTCTGTTATAACGATTTTTAACGCCTTTGCAGAATAGAGATGTCGAGCAACGCCTCGCCTGAAGCCGCCTGTCAGCTGGACAGCCGCTACTGGAAAATCACCACCTCCGACGACAACGTGGAGGAGGTTCATGGACCCGGCGTGGTCGGTAGGCTGCTCGCGTCACACGGCCACCAGTACATTCTTGCGGTGTCAGCTAATGCTAACGGCCTTTTTTGATTTTTAAAACTGTTGTTTTTATTTCTATACGCAGGTGAGTTTCCAGTCATGACACGTGGGAAAGTCCATGAGTACGCCAGCTGCACCACCTTCTCCACCCCGTCAGAGTACATGGAAGGTCACTACACCTTCCACAGGCTGGGTAACTGTCACATGTTTGATATTCTAATAATCAATATAAATCTGTATCCAACCTTGATCAACGTTTGTGCAAACGCGACGAGTTGAACTGGACCGGTCCGAGATAAGATCCAATAAACTTCAACACCAATCAAGAGAGCTCCAATTACCTGATCTTCTCGCTCGGATTACACCGCCAACACAAATGAAGAGACGAAACCAACCACCACCTCACTCTCAGTGTTGGATCTTTTGTCACATGTTCTAGAATCATCTCTGTCTGTGGAGCGGCTGAAAGTTTTGTTTGTTTCCCTTCCAGCCAATAAAGAGGAAATTTTCAACGTGGCCATCCCTCGCTTCCACATGGTCTGTCCTCCCTTCAGAGAGCCGGCGGTTCGAGCGGTAAAGTCAGCTGTTTAACTTATACTCAAACTGCAGGTGTGTGTGTGTGTGTGTGTGTGTGTGTGTGGTCCATTTAGGATTCACCCCTCCGTATATTTTAGGGATACATGTAGTCGTTTTGTTTTCAGCTGCATAAATGCAAAACCCTTTGATACATAACTTTTGACACATCTCCCATGTATGTGTTTATGTGTGTGTGTGTGTTTGTGCCTGCAGTAGAAGGAGGTGTGAGTTTAATGAACAGTTTTCCCATCAGACCCGCTACCGGCCTCCATCAGAGGTGGCCGGCAGCCTTTTGTTATTTGTCATTTCTTTTACATCGTGATGTCCTCCCATGTTTTCAGTTGTCTGAAATCGTTACCTTTAGCTTCCTCTATTTAGAGAAGTTCATCTTTTTTATTAGCTGTGATGTTTCAGTGCAGCAGAACCTTCATCAAGACGTCTCCAGACTCTCTCACCCCCGTCACATGAGCTCAGTGAGAACCTGCTCCCATCTGGGAGGAGAACTGGGCACCAATGGAGAACCTGCCCATCCTGGTGCTCTCTGGCGAGTGCCACTCCAGCATCATGTTGCTGGGCTGTGAGCTCAGGTCTGACTAAAGGATCTCGGGCCCTCATGCCACCTTCATGGACTCTGGTTCTGTTTGGTCAGAAAAATCACACCATTTGCTGGAGGTCATTTTGAAAGGATCTGGCAGTCCTCTTCCTGTTTGTCGTTGCACAAAAGAGCAGATACGGGTCCTGCTACTGGGTCGATGCTCTTCTTAGGTCCTGTCCAGCTCTCCTCGTGTAATGGCCCGTCTCCTGGTATCTCCTCCACGCTCCTCAGACTGTTGTGGGAGACACAGGAAACCTTCTTGCTGCGGCACGTGTTGATGTTCCATCCTGGAGGAGCTGGACTGCCTGGTCCCCCGTCACCAGGCAGGATCCGATCTAAGAGCAGACTTCATAGAAATAGTCAGGTTGAGTCAATGTGGACCGTCTGAGATTATTAATGAGTCACATTTCATTGGAGGAGTTGAATCGGGGGATTGCTGGTACATTGCTGGTACATTGCTGGTACATTGCTGGTACATTGCTGGATTGCTGGTACAACAGAAGGGATTGGGGGCTTTTCTGGGATGTAGTTTTGCTTTTGGGACGACAACATGTTTCAATTCTCCACATGACGTCTGCTTACTTCTACAGCAGAAGGTGTCGACCAACTACACGTCTCGCTTTGATGACCAGGATGACGAAGGCAAGGATGGAGACGGAGACGCAGACGGGGACGGCGACAGCGACGACTTCAGCGATCTCAGAGGAATAGACATGGCTGCCTTGGAGGGGACCTGGTGCCCTCGACACATCTGACCTCTGCTTTCGCACGCGCCACATGCTGCGTGGTCAGTTATTCAGGTCTGACTCTGGGAGCAGCAGGGGATTCTGGGAGAGGTTGTACCAGCCAGAGTCACATAAGGGAATAGGATTGCGTCGGCTTCCGGCTGTCAATCAAACATGACACATGTAAATAAAGTGTAATAGAACATACTTGGTTTAGATATTCTGAAACTGGGGTATAAACTCAGAGAACAGGGATTGGGCTTTAAAGGTCGTCGGGGCGGAACAGGAAATCAGGTTCTGCAGGTTTAGATTGTGTTCAGTCTTCTGGGTCAATCAGCAGCTTTCTTTAAAATGCTCCCGGTGAAGGTGTTTCCTGGTGGCGGTTCTCAGGAGCCGGGGTTTCTTCCTTCCTTTGTAAGATCCATCCTCTTATCCAGAGGACAACGTGACGCTGTGACAGAAGGTTCTTCTCACCCCCCAGACGGCTGTTCCAGTTGGATTTAGTCGTCCTCCGATTGTCCAACCGCTGGAATCTTCAGATCTACAGATGATCCTTTTCCCTTACAGGCAACAAGTGCCTGCTCAAAAGATGACCACTGACTCTTGAGTCCATCTTCATGCTTTTAGTTGGAGAAATAATTATCAGGGAGGGTGGATTTAAGTTAAGCTTTATCTCAATATTCATGTTCCCCAGAGAAAGATTAATGCAGGTGTCGGTGGTCCGATCGTGACCCCTACCATCATCAAGACAGTGTCCAAAACCCACCTGCAAAATGAATAGCTATTTATTAGGTGTTGCCATGGTAACCGGCTCCACAAAGACTGAACATGATGGCTAGCATTTAGCTCAAAGTGAACCAGGTGCTGGTTCCGGGCTGGATCCAGTTCGGTGCTTGTTGAGCGAGTGAAGCTACTAAGAACCAGATTATTTAAATGCACTGGCTGGATGGCCGCTTCAGCCACATCCTTCAACTACAGATACTACAGCGTCAACATTATGTCACAGAGGCACTAGTGTCACATCGTGATACCACAAAGGCTCTGGAGTCACGACATTATGTCACAGAGGCACTAGTGTCACATCGTGATACCACAAAGGCTCTGGAGTCACGACATTATGTCACAGAGGCACTAAAGTGACCATAAAACACAATCAGACAGAGATATTCTTACTTCACTTTATTTTTCTTCATTGCGTTTGTAAATATTTGTCCGGTCTTTCTTGGAGTGTGGCTATTGTGTCCTCAATGATTTCTGGTGGTACTGCTTCATCTTAACCTTTAAACTCTCCAAAAATACGCAAATGTTAGTACAAAATGAAAGTAAGCAAAGTAAGCGATAGGTCTTAATATCCATTGACGTAAAGCTTCTTGGTCGCTATGTGTGCTTTTGAAAAAGGGGGTCATAAAGTTTTGGTTGGTTAGGTTGATCATACCACCAACCACTCATAAAACTGGTTCTGGTTTCTTGACCAGCAGGCTTTTGGTTCCAGATCTCCTGGTGGAGAACCGGTTCTTTGGCTCTGGAAAAACAAAGGACAGGTCATAAAGTTCTTGAACTGTTCTGGAACTGTTCTGGTGGGTAAGGGGAATCCGTCTAAGTTCAGGAACGGAGAGCTGCAAAAAAAAAAAGAGAAAAGAGTCTCGTATTGAAGGTCGGTTGGGAAACCCGTGGTTCGGCTGGTTTCGATGTCACGCCTGCTGGACGTCAGTGTAAACAGAACCAACGGCAGAGGCGATGGTTTAAGTTTAAAAGTGTTGGTTTGCTTCATATTTTCATCCTGTTTCCTCTTTATTCCCGCGGAGCTTCTTTCTCACTTGGCCGAGGGATCTTCTTGAAACGGGCTTTGAATTTGAAAAGGCGGCGGTTACCGTCCGGTCCCGGTTCAGTTCTTGGTGCTTGACGTTGTTTCCTCTCACATAAAGCAGGTTCCTGTCTCCTGTCTGTTCTGGAGGAGGCGTCGTCACTCTATGATGTGATTGGCGGGGGTTTTTTTTTGTATGTTTTTGGCAAAAATAAAAATCAAATATTCATCACTGCGGACTTCCTGTTTAATGTCACGTGAGCAAATGTTGAATGTTTTCATAAGGCCGGGAAAATGAACATCCTTATTTCTTTTTTGGCATCGGTCGGTTTAACTTAATTGGAAGACGTTTCATGAAATCTTTTATTTATAAATTCAGATTCTTCCATGCAGCTTCGAAAAATTAGAATAGAGCGACTGCATTCCACGACGCTCAACACCTCCTAGATCCACCGGATCTGGATCCACAACAAAATCCATAAAGTAAATCCTGCAGTTTTATTATGGATATACTGAATATATATATAAACTGAAACTAGTTCATGCCTACGTGATTAAACTTAGCAGATCTAGCTTATCTGGATCTACACCCCTCATCCATAGCTTATTAAGTTATCGCGGAAATGTTGTATTTGTCAGCAGTTTCCATTGATCAAGTCACACAAGGAGAGTTTAAATACATTATATGACAAATATTAAAGGCTTTTTCCCATAAGTTTCACAAAAATGAATTAATTTAAATTAGTGCGGGGAGAAAATCAACTTTAACTTTGGCGTTGACAAATTTTTAAGTTGATGGAAGCTTCCTCTTTGTACCTCGTGCAGGACCACGACAGCTGGGATCTTACGGCACATAACTCTGTGTGCTGAGAAGAGGCATTGAAGTGGAAGAGACATGAATTCCAGAGTATTAGAGAGATACTGAGTTTGGTGTCAGGCAATAACCCGTATAGGTGGAGGGATCCGTATGTAATTGTCCAAAACAAGTTGATTCTGATCATAATAGTGGAAATTTGCATGTCAGTGGAATGAGCAGAAAATGAAAGAAGTTTTTTAAAATTGGTTCATCACAAGAAATAAAGTATTGTCAACCTATAAAGAATAACCATGACTTTTTCACGAACATTCGCAATACACGAATCTGGAGACACGACCCCCCCCATCAAGTGAAAACCGGGAATGAAAATAAGGCGTCTGAAAAGTAACTACTGACCGGAGGTCTCCGATGGATGAGGTACAGCAGAAGCATTCGGTAGCTTCAAATGGAAATAATCGAGCAAAAGTTCCATCTTTGAGTAAATGTACTCGGTTACAGCGGCGATGGGGATTACCAAAGCAAACGGACAAATTAAGTAAAGATGTTTTTATTCAGTCGAGCAAAGATACATTTAGTTTCATTGGACTTTAAGTCGGCTGTTCCCTGTGGGGGCACCACCTCGCTTCATTTGTTTCCATCTTGCCCAGTCCCTTGCATTTTCCTCTGCCACACCAACCAACTGCATGTCCTCTCACACCACACCCACGAACCTCCTCTTTGGTCTTCTCCTTCTTCTCCTGCTTGCAGCTCCATCTCCAGCATCATTCTACCAGCAGATCCACTGTTCCTCCTCTTCTTCACGAGTCCAAACCATCTCAATCTGTCATCTCTTACTTTGTCTCCTGGATGTCTAACCTGGACTGTCCCTCTGATGTCCTCCTTTCTAATCCTGTCCTTCCTCCTCACTCCCAGAGAACATCTGAACATCTTCAGCTCTGCCTCCTGTCTTCTGGTCAGAACCACCGTCTCTAAACCATCCAGCAGAGCTTCTCTCTCTCTTCTGTAGGACTCTTTCTTGGCATGAAACCATCCTGCTGTTCACAGATTGTCACCTCTTTTCTTCCACGACTCTTTCCCAGATCTTCATCGTGGGGCTGCTGCAGCTCTGAACATCATCCTCGTTCTAGAAAATCTGCGCCAGTAAACTTTTCCTCAGACATCTCACTCTCCAGGATGGTTTTGAACAATCTTTTTAAATACGCCACTCATTTTTTCACGTAGACACCTCCACCGGCATGTCATCGATTCTTCATCCTCCTCCGCTCCCAGTTCATCCGTTTCTTTTATCCCAGTTTCATTGGACTTTAAAAGCAGTTCAGAAAAATGTTCACAACAAGGAAACAATACCGACTATTTTCATCACATATTAAAAGTTTTTTTAAAAAAACCTTCCTCCTCTCCATCCTTTCATTCATTCAGTCATCATCGTCATCATCATAGTCCTCCACCACCTCCTTCAACACCTTCGACGTTCTCCGCCTTTTCCTCGACCCTCTCCTCTCTTCCTCCTCCTCCTCTTCTCCCTCGTTCTCCTCCTCCTCGACCACCCCTCCTCCTCCTATTCCTCCTCCTCCTCCTCCTCCCCCGCCCTCCTCGCGGCCCTCACGGGCGTTGCAGCGGCTACAGTGCCTCCTGAAGCCTCCCAGGTAGTGGGACCTGAAGCAGCAGAAGGGGCAGGCGTAGCGTCCGGGCCGGTGGAAGGTGCTGACGTGTTGCTGCAGCCGGCTGGGCAGGAAGAAGGAGCACTGGCAGTCCTTGCAGGTGTACGGACGCTCGACGTCATGGCAACGCACCACGTGACTGATGGCAAAGCCTGCGAGGAGACACAGAGGGAGGGCAAAACACACAGGTGGAGCTTTTTAACTTTGCTGGGTGAATATATTGTTCACTTTGTATCGTCTCATTTCATTCTCACACATTTTAAACTTTAAAGACACTTGGAAATAAGTAACATTCAATGTCAAATTCTTGTATTCGATATATTTCCTTTTCCATATATTTCTGACATATATTTCTCATATATGAGGCTATATATACATGTATATATATGTATATATACATGTGTATATATATGTATATATACATGTATATATGTATATACGTGCAGACCCTGAACCCAAAACGTTCCCCAGGTTCTTCAAAGGGGTCGCCCACTGTTCCCCCAGTGACGACTCAAATGCAGAGAACTTAACTGTAATGTATCTATTTTATCGTTATTATTAATCATGCAAGATATCGAATATTAATATCAATAATCCATTTTTCCTCAGTGTATTGTTTACAGTCGCGCCGGTTGACCTCACAAGTGTTTCATGGCCTGTATTCATGGTTTTTTTTCTCGAGGTTAATAATAAATATGATCCTCCTTTCGTCAGAATGTGGCGGTAGACGAGTTGTGATGATGCGACTACAAGTAATTAACGAGTGACAGCTATGTTCACTCCGGTGGTCTGCGCTTTTGAAAACGTAACAGGTGGACAGAGTTTGTTTTTCACTGTTTCCTTCTTCCTCGCGTCTGCAGACATTTGGCATGTCTGTCTTGGATCATGGCGACGACGCACCCCAGGATTTCTGGTGGCGCCGCTCCTTTTCCTCCGTACCTTTAAGCCTTCAGAGAAATTTAAACCAAATAAAGGCACGGGTGGAAGACTGAACGTATCCGTCTTTAACGCCGAGCAGAAATGATTCTTTAGTCTGAACTCATTGCCAAAGCTATTGTCACATTGTGTGTTTTTTTTTTACAAATGTCAGTCATAAGTTTTGGCTGGATTTGGTAAACCCACCCCCGACACCAGCGAGGTTTTGGTTCCACACTGGAACTGCCCGAGAGCCGGGCTGTTGAAAAGCATAGAATTAGTCCTTTGGCTCAGAACCAGGCCTGGATCTGTATTGGTGGAAGAGGGACACCAGTCTGGGTTCAGCTCTACAGCGCTGAAGAGAAGTTCTGGACTTCTTCTGAGGGGCAGAATGTGACTCATCGACAGACAAACCAGCACCGGTACCTTTGAGTTTGGTCTTCCAGCCACAGATCTGGCAGACGAAGCGGTTGGAGATGAAGCGGACCACTTTGGCCGTGGCCTCAAGTTCCTCTTTCAGCAGCTCCCCGGTCAGCTGTGCCACCTCGTCCTCCTCCACCCCGCTGCCGCCGCACTGCGTCTGTTTGGGATTGAAGCCTTCCCGCTTCACGGCCTGGGTGGCGTACATCTTTGGGATGTCGTGCGTCTGCATCACGTGGTTGATGCACAGACTCTTCAGCTTGCTCTTCCAGCTGCAGATCAGGCAGCGGTGAATGACACCGTCCAACGCCAGGTTTTCCTCTCCTCGGGCGCCTGCTGGCCCCTCCCCTTCTTCCTCCTCTTTAATAGCTACTATTCCTCTGTTAGGATTCTCTGCCCCCCCTTCCTCTCTTGTCTTCTGCTCCTCCACTTCCCCTCCTGTCTTCTCCTGCTTTCCTTCTTCTTCTGTCTTCTCAACCTTCCCTTCCTCTACTGTCTTCTCTTGCTTCCCTTCCTTTCCTTTCTTCTCCTGCTTCACTTCTTCTGTCTTCACCTGCTTTCCTTCTTCTGTCTTATCATCCTCCCCTTCCCCTTCTGTCTTCTCCTGCTTTCCTCCTTCTGTCTCCTCCTCCCCTTCCTCGCCTGTCTTCTCCTGCTTTCCTTCTTCTGTCTTCTCGCCGTTCCCTTCCACTCCTGCCTTCTCCTCCTCTCCTATCTTCTCCACCCCTTTCTCCATCCCGTCACCTCCACCTCCAACACACTTCCCTTTGTCTCCTCTTTGCTCCTCCTTCTGGTCCATGCAGTGTTTGGAGATAATGTGCTTGTACAGCTTGGAGAAGTCTCGGCTGGTATAGAAGCAGTCAAAGCAGTGGAACAGCCGGCCGCTGCCCTGGTACATCAAGATGTTGCCAAGGCGACCGACTGCCACGGCATCCAGACTAGAGGGGTGAGATGCCGCCATGTGGGACAGCTGGTGGGCATGGCTCTTGGAGAACTGGCCACAGACGGGACACTGGAGGTGAGCTGCGACGCCGCCTCCCGCTTCACCCCGAGTCTGAATGATGACGGACATCGGTGCTTCTGCCGAGACTGGACAGAGACGAATAAAGTTTAACACATTCAAAGAAACCACAGCCAAAATAGGAAATACAATACTATTCAGCAAGAGATCCAAAATCTCCGAAGTATTCCTGATGGGGGTTTTTTAAGGTGGAATATGTGAGATCTTCCTCTTTTGGCTGTTCCCTTTAAGGATCGCCACAGATTTGTTTCCATCTTGCTCTGTCCTCTGCCTCTTCCTCTGTCACACCACATCCAGAATCTTCCTCCTCTTCCCCCTTTTCTCCTGCCTGGCAGCTCCATCTACAGCATCACATACCATTATATCCACTATTTTTGTCATAAATTGAAATATTGAAAACTATATAGCTTATGGGTATAAGCTGTGACACCACCTTTATTTCACTGTTAATCTTTGAGTCTATATTTACAAAACTATGTTAATGGCTGAGAAAAAGAGTGATGGTCTTTGGTCACAACTCCCTGGTATGTTACAGATTAACTGACTCATCTAGACTGTAGACTTTTCCCCACGCATAGTCAACAGTACCACACATTATTATGGGATGTTATTACATTGTAATAACACGTGCCGTGAGAGCCACGGGCTTCCTAACCATGGCAACAGGGACCGAAGCTAACAGGCGTTAGCTGACAAAGAATTTAAAGCATTTTAAATCATCTAAATTCCCCACGCCTCTGCAACTGCGTATGTAAATGCGGGAAAAAGGGCCTTTAAATATGAACTAGCAGGAAAATCGACTCATTGGAATAAAGTTTACTGTATTAACCCTAATTAAACCCACCGGCTAGCTTTAGTCTTGTGCAGAGGTTGACGCTCACTTCCTTGTTAATGTTCAACACAGCCAATCAGTGCAGTTCAGCAGTCCGGCGATTGGCCAATCAGAACCATCTCATTAACATACTCTCGCACCGGTCCCAGTAATCGCGATATCTGAGTCAATCTTTTACATACGCCGATATAAGGGATCGTACATCTAGTAGAAGGATACATTAAATCAAGCTAAAGCCCACCTTTTATTAAAATAACCATACAACTGATATGTTCCAGGACTTTTTAAATTTTTTTTTAACTTTATTCACGTCATTTTGTAATTGTAAGTTCAAAGCGACTGATGGGTTTGTTCCAAATCCCAATAGCTGAAAAACTATAAATGAAATCTAGTGCCTATTATGTAACACTATTGGACAGCCTTAAGCAAAGACAGTATATATGATTCGTATGGTTCTTAGTCACTGAGTAATACTTTGTGTGTGTGTTTGTATTCATTACACATTATGGTGATTAATGAAGCTATTTTTGACTGGAGAGGTAAAAACCCTCTGTGGATCTCTGATCATCCTTTTCATCATGACGTCATCTTCCTGTCAGGTGTGTCTGAGGTGTGCTTTCAACCATCATGCAGCCGTTTAATTGGCCGCACAGGGAGATGATTTGTTGATCCGTTTCTTCTTGACAGCATTTGTTCTCAGAACAGTATTTTCATAAAAAAATAAAAATAGCCCTGATAATAAACATCAGAATACACCTGTGTATATATATATATATATATATATATATACATATGTATGTATATGTATGTATATGTTATATGTTGAATTTGTTCAGGGATCAAAGCTGCCTCTGAGCTCCCGCTATCTTTAGCCTCTCCGCTAAGGTTAGCCGCACTGCTAACTTTAGCTTATTTAAAATCACTGTGTTCCTCAGGGTGATTAAGTTCCTTGTGCCGAATGTTTTCAGGGTCGTTCCTCCACAGATAATTTTGTCCTTACTGGTGTTATAGATTGCAAGTTTTTGTTTTTTTGGTTTACTTGTGAGATGTTTGGCGCCGCTGTGGCTCATGATTGGCGCAGGTGTACGGCGCGTGCGTCTTACCTGCACGTAACAAACCTCAAGTGAGGCCTGGCCGATTGCCAATTTCTTCAAACTAGGACTCCTGGCGCAGAACGATGGGCTCACCTTTACTGAGATGACTGAAATATCAAAACTTTTCATCAACAAAAATTGATAGAATTAAGTTTTTTTTAATTATTTTTCTTTCTTTTTTTTACTGAAATAAGACTTTTAATAATATCCAGACTTTTAGTTAATTAAAACTTGACTAAAAAACAGGTTCATGTTGACTAAGTGTGATAAAAAATATTAATAAGGACATTGGACACAGGAGTCGAATCAACACTATTGATACCTGATGCTTGAAACAAAAACAAAAATCAGGTTTTCGGTGTTTTCAAGGGTTTCAGTTAAAATGCGGCTCACAATAGTGTTTTTATAAATGTCTTCCAGCTTCTTTCCTTTTTTTTTAGAATCAAGGAAGTAGAAAATTATGATTAAATAGTTAAACCGGAGCCTGAATCATCCAGTTGAATAAAAAAAAAGCGGCGCACAGATGAAAATTTCAGATGTGATGATGATGAAGATGCAGTACTAAAAGATCAGGACTTTTTACATTATGGCACATTTTGCTGATGATATCCACAAACCGCAGGAGGTTCTGATGGAGTGTTCTCTATGTTTGTAAGAATTTTCACTGAGGGGCCGCCGGGGAGGGGTTGAGGGGAGAGACAAAGTCAAGGTCGAGTGAGGACTGGCTTGACAGGAAAGAGAAAGAGAGAGAGGAGGGAGGGGGCTTTGACTCTGTAAAGAGGGAGGGAGAGAGAGAGAAAGAGATAGAGAGATGGAAAGAGAGAGAGAGGAATCTTTGTCTGAACTTGTGTCTCTCTGCAACATTCACTTTCACTCACACACACATTGGGGGACATCGGGCGAGAGAGTTCAACATGCTCTGCATCAAAGGTGAGAGAGGATGAGTGGAGAAGTTTAAGAAGAAGAGTGCGGATTCTTACGGAGAGTGTGTGTGCTACAAAAAACTTCAATACATGTGTGTGTGTGTGTGTGTACTCAGATTTGCGTTATTTTGTCCCCTAGCTGTCAGGTGTCTCTAACACACACACACTTATCTCTATAACCTTTCTTCTGTGTGTGTGTGTCTGTGTGTGTGTGTGTGTGTGTGTGTGTGTGGATTGAAAGCGGGTCAAGCGAGGTCTATTTTAAGCAGAGAGAGAGATTAATGGAGAACGTTGAGATTACAGCTGCAGACGTCCTCTGTGCTTTCTTCCTCCGAGTGTTACTATGGTTACTCACACTCCTCGTGCTGTCGCTGCGTAAACGCGTATTATTACTCGTGCAGCCGGAAAAGTTCCTGTGATGTTTTTTTGGCTCATGCAGAAGAAGTTTTGGTTCAGGAGGCAGGTGGAATTCCTGAGTTTGACACGTGCAGGTGTGTGTGTGTGTGTTTGTATGTTTGTGTGTGTGTGTGTATGTGACTGTGTTTTTGTGTTTTCGTGTGTTTGTGTGAGTGTGAAAGTGTCAGTGTGTGATGATTGTGTGTGTGAGTGTGTCTTGTCGTGCGTTTGACTGTGTGTTTAAGTGTGTGTGAGTGTTTGTCTGTGTGTGTGTGATTGAGTATGTCTGTGTGTGTGTGTGTGTGTGTGTGTGTGTGTTAGTGTTAGTGTTTAGCTGTCGGTAATCACTGCTGGCCTGTTGAGGCAGGATGAAACATCCCTTTCTGCTTCCAAAACACAGCTGTTTCTCCACAACACATACTCTCTCTCACACACACTCTCTCTCTCTCTCGCTCTCTCTCACACACACACACTCTCTCTCTCTCACAAACACACACACTCTCTCTCTCTCTCGGTCTCTCTCTCACACACACACACTCTCTCTCACACACACACTCTCTCTTTCTCTCACACACACATACTCTCTCTCTCACACACACTCTCTCTCTCTCTCTCTCACAAACACACATACTCTCTCTCGCACACACTCTCTCTCTCTCTCTCTCTCACACACAAACACATACTCTCTCTCTCACACACACTCTATCTCATATACACCTACCAAACACACACACACACACACACATATTCACACACCAAACACACACACACTTGCTCTTTCGCTCACACACACACACACACACACACACACACACACACACACACACACACACACAGACACACACACACACACATTCATACACTAAACAGACACACACACACTTGCTCTTTCTCTCAGACACACACACCAACACACACACACCAACACACACACACCAACACTCACACACACACACACGCACACTTTGCTTGACTGGAGCAACATCCCAACAGCAGCGTTGCATTTCCTCCATGATGGTACGAGCAGCTGCTCACAGACAGAGATTGTTTCTTCAATATCTCTTTTATTTCAGACGTTCCAGAGGATTGTTGACCTCCGTCTGTTTTTATTTTCTCCGTCTGGTTTTATTTTCTCTGTCTGGTTTTATTTTCTCTGTCTTGTTTTATTTTCTCTGTCTGGTTTTATTTTCTCTGTCTGTTTTTTTTTCTCCGACTGGTTTTATTTTCTCCGTCTGGTTTTATTTTCTCTGTCTGGTTTTATTTTCTCTGTCTAGTTTTTTTTCTCCGTCTGGTTTTATTTTCTCCGTCTGGTTTTATTTTCTCTGTCTGGTTTTATTTTCTCTGTCTGGTTTTATTTTCTCCGTCTGGTTGTATTTTCTCACAATAGATGGATTTATACTTGAACTTACTGGTTTGTTAAAAACTAGTTCCTCTTTTCCTCTTCTTCAGAAATACTTTTTGAAGTATTCAGAAATACTTCATTGGTCCCAGAAGGGGGGGGGGGATTTGTTCGCTACCGATTCTCCTTAAAAAAAAACAGTTTGAGTAAACACGAGAGTACGAATAAGAAAAAAGAAAACAATAAAGGTATAACAATAAGAGTTTCCGATTGTATTAATTATAGAAGGAAGCAGGTAATTAATAATTATTGTCCAAAAATCAGACGGACGAAATTGTCTAAAGTCATAGTGTCCATAAATGTTTATAAAGTGTCTAATATAGAGTGTCTATAAAGTGTCCATAAAGTGTCCATAAAGTGTCTATAGAGTGTATATGAAATATCTATGAATTGTCTATAGAGCGTTTATAAAGTGTGTATGAATTGTCTATAGAGTGTTTATAAAGTGTCTATGAAGTGTCTATGAGGTGTCTAAGAAGCATCTATAAAGCGTCTATAAAGTGTCCATAAAGTGTCCATAAAGTGTCTATAAAGTGTCTTTAAATAGTCTATGAACTGTCTTTAGGGTGTCTATAAAATGTCTATGAAATGTCTACAAAGTGTCCATGAAGTGTCTATGAAGTGTCCATGAAGTGTCTACAAAGTGTCTATGAGGTGTCTATGAAGCATCTATAAAGTGTCTATAAAGTGTCTTTAAATAGTTTATGAAGTGCCTTTAGGGTGTCTATAAAATGTCTATGAAATGTCTACAGAGTGTCTATAAGGTGTCTATGAAGTGTCTACAGAGTGTCTATGAGGCGTCTATGAAGTTTCTACAGAGTGTCTATAAGGTGTCTATGAAGCATCTATAAAGATGTCCTGCTCAGCTGTGTGGTTGAGCGGCAACATTTAGATTCACTTTTTCTCATTGAAGATGTGTCACTAGACTGAACCTGTTTATAATTTCCTCGTTGTCGGGTGAAAACCTTTTGCAGTTATTTTTTAAGGCGATAGAAAAAACATTATTGGTTTTGACTTTAAACGAAACAACAGCTTACTGCAATTTTCCTGTTTTCTCTTCCACTCCAAAGACTCAACGGACCGAAGCATTTATTTTATAAGCTGTACCTTTAGAAACGAAAATCCAATAATTTGACCCAATGGAGATAAAAGATTTGGTCACATGCTCCTTTGACTACATGTCAGTTGTCGAAGACAGACAATGAAACTGACCGATAAAATTCCTTTATGTTATATGAGATCTATCGATAGGAGGTTTTCCACCAGACAGTGATTTGACACTGGGTCATGCATGACCCAATGTCAGCATGTGTACAATAAAGGGTAAGGGGCCAAGGATGGAGCCCTGGGAAACACCACTGCTCAAAAAAACCATGAGGTACCATTTTTTTTTATAGAAAATATACTAAATTAATAAACGCCCCGAAGAAATAAATTATGCAAATAGTTTTTCGTAGTTTTCTTCTTGGTGAGAAGATTAAAGGGTATTTGAGAAAAGCAGTTTGACGTGTGACGGACAGGACAGGACCGATTCCTTAAGCCCCACCCACTTTGTCGCCACGAGCTTCGAAATTTTGCTTGCCCAATGTCGTCTCTGTCCTTCGTCCTGGATCTTTGGGCTGAATCCCGACCTACATCTCAATACTCTCTGATTTCCTGTCCCGGGCCTTTAAGTTCTCAGCCCGTCCGTTTAGAACTAAACTCGTCAATCTTTAATCCACATTAGATTGTATTTGTGGCAGCGAGGCGGCGCAGAGCCTAAATTAACCCACGGCGTGAGCTCCTGGTGACGAAGAGGACATGCGAGCCAACAGTTTGCCTCATTAATGTCTTTTTAACGAGGCGCTGTGGCACAGAGGAAGAAGATACCAGCCTTGGAATACTTTCAATGTGAAAATGATTACATAAGCAATTATTCAGGGTCATGGCCGCCCACCTGTCGCCTGATTCCGTGACCTGAATGTGGAACTCCCCCGGGTTTGACACAGTTAGACGGCGTCAAGCAACATGTGGTGCGTTGAGGTAAATACCTGTCCTCCACAGGCCATCTGCAGACCTGGATAATCCCCGTTAGAAGATTAGAGACGGCGAGAGGAGAAGAAACGGAGAACACACAGGCGGCACTAAAGAAATATCACCGTTACCGAGATGTTTGTGGACTCATGATCATTTCTGGATTTGATGAGAGTTCTTTCGTAGAGTCGCTAAACAAGCCTGGAGCTTCTGTTGTGAAGAATGGAGATGAAGGACGGCGGGAGCTGCTGAAAGTATTTGGGTGATGAAGATGTTTGGAGGCTGAAAGCTGAAGGTCCGGTTCCTGTGAAATACTTTCAGCTTTTATTCTGAACGATGGGAAGTTACGTTTTCATTTTTATTTTTTTGCAATTTGGAAGACTTTCTGGCCTCTGAATCATGTCAATGCTTTTATTGTGAAGGCTAAGAGAATGTGGAAGTACCAGATGGATGTTTCCCAGCAGAAGGATGTTTATATGAAGGAAAGAATCATTTTGACGAGTTAATTGGAAGATTTTTAAAGTAACTGAGTGGAAAATAAATCAGATTTTACAGCGATTGATCGACGTATTGAGATTATTGAGGAGGGATTATACTTTTATTTTCCAGAGCGGTGGGATTTGACTGTGAAGGGATTCACATTTATAGACAAGGATTGAGAAATGTAAGGATTTTTGAGGGGAAGAAGTTTTTGAACTAAAATCAATGCTGTTAGAAGATTTATTTTGAACTCAGACTCAAATTTGGTTTTATGGCGAATCATTGGACGTTTTCTGAGACCTTTATTTTGAAAGGACGGCTGCCAAGAGTTTTTGTCATGTTCATTGTCTCGGGTCTGTCCTGAGGGAGGAGCCAGATTACAAACGGCCTTTTGGTTACCGGGGCAGGATGATTTCATACGTGGAGTGCCTGGGCGGCGAGGGGGCGGGGCAGGGCGTGGCGACACGCTGCTGGAACGCCGACCCCGATGAAGAACGAGATGAGCTTCTTCCACGTAAGATGGCCGCCCTGCAACCCAAGACAGAGGGCAGCTTGCGTCGGCGCCTTCTCAGCGCCAAAATCCACCAGCACCACGACGCCGTTTTGGGACTGAATGCCTGCGGTGACGGCCGGCTGAGGATACCCCCAAGTGACAAAAAACCCCTCCCACCTCATTTGCAGTATCCAGGCAGTAGCCCTTGGTACCGCCACCAGCATTTCCATCCAAAGCTCCACGTCCAACCTTCTTATACCCCAGAGCATCATGGGAAAGTTTTCCTGGCTCCAGGATCTCATGGGAAATTCAACCCTCAGTCTCCACCCCTTCATCTGCCACGCCCCGCCTGCCCAGGCCTCACCCAGCGGGGCCGAACGGGTTCCTTCCCTCCGTCCCCAGAGCCCCGCCCCGGCTACACCCTGCCGGCCCCCTCCCCTCTCCTTACCACATCGTCCTTTGGGGACCCAGAGGTGCCACCCCGGTACTGTTTCCGACCGAGTAGGCGGGGCAGGACCAGCTTATTATGCTTCAAAACACGCAAAGGCAGGAGGTCCGGGATGGAAGCCACACAAACCACGCCCCTTCTACATAAAGGTACTGCAGGGAATTCTGGGTAGTAAGTTATTTGTTTGTGCAGCACTTCTACGAGTCCACAGCTGGTCTGGCTCTGAAGAACTTTGGCTCCTTCTCGTCCCGTTGATGCCAAACGGCCTCATGGGACATGAGCCCAGAGAAGTTCATTTTTGGTCTAATTTCCTGCTGGGCTTGTAAAACCCAGTTTGGCCCGGAGAACCTTCTTATTACCTTATTACTTATGATGTGTAGTAAATTATGCCAGTCAGGCCAGTTTAGCAGAAATGAGATTCGGCCGGAACTATTTTGTACGTTTGGTCAGAGATGGTTCCAGTTAGCTCAGCTCGGCCTAGTCTGGTCAGGAATGTGCTCCTTGGTAGACTGGCAGTTAGTCAAGCTTTTCAGGAATAACCTGAGCTAACTTTTATTTTCCAGACTGTTAGCTCAGGAATAACCTGAGCTAACCTTCGGCCCCCCTTAGACTTTAATGTTCAGTTACTGAGGCAGGTTCTGTTGGGCTCCAGATGGTCAATGGTTGTCTTGACTCTGTGTTGCTGTTTTGCATGGATTCCGCTTTGACTTGTAAGCTCTACCTCTATTGGTTGGTCGGCTTGGGCTTATAAGACCCTCAATCCTGTTCTTGGGTCTCGGGTCTGTGTGGGTCTCGGGTCTGTGTGGGTCTTGTTGTACCCGGAGGACCCTTTTCATAGGAGGAAATGGTTGTTTTGGGACAAAGCAGAGCTTAAACGGACATTTTTCCGGTGGTTGGTATAGCAACATCACTTTAACGTAATATATTACAACGGGAACGTGATTCGTTGATTGTATGTCATTACGGTTGGCGCTACAAATTGTCCGATGTTTTACACATCGACAGCGCTACCTTGAATCACGTGACCAACTACTCTGTGTACGGGGGAAGCAGCGTCTCCAAAGAAGGCGCCGAAGGAAGTCCATCAAACTAGACTTCTAATAACTACAATCACCGCAGTGCCGATAAAATAAAAACGGGGGGTCTTGGAAAAGTTTTATTTAGGTTAGTTGATTGCGTTGCTTGCTTGTTGTTTTGTCAGTGAGCAAAAGTATTCAAAAGATGCGCTTCGTATATAAAATGAGAGGCAAAACGTAAAAACCATAAGGAGAAGTGTATTTTAAGTGCTCTTATTTTGAAGGCATCGTGGAAGTAAGGCTGGTGGGCGTTGTGGATGTGTTCCCGCGGGGCGTTTCTTAAACCGACTGTATGAAAATGTCGAAATGTTGAGAATAAAGTTGAGACATGGATTGGTATGACGCCTTCGCTTTCAACGGTTATATTAATCGTTTTAGTCATACGTTGTGTGAATGGAGGCTTACAGAAACAAACAACCACCCCCAAAGTATTTGCAGTTTGGGAAGACGTCTACAAGCACAAACATGGAAAATTGAAAAAATAATAAAATAAATCTTCCTATGATGTAGTTCGACTTTATTCTCCACATTTTTTTTTTTACATTTTTCATCTTCCTCTCGACATTTTGACTTTTTCGCGACTTTTTTTTCGCGACAATTCGACTTCATTTTTAACATTAAGACTTTTTTTCTCGAAATGAAATAGGAAAAATAAAAATTTGCTGTATATCTTCCCTCCTTAAAGATATGTATAGAAAACAGAGGGAGTTGCATCAAGGTGAAGGTGGGACTGAATCAAGGATCGGCTCTGAGCCCCTTCTTGTTTGGTACGGTGATGGACAGACTGACAGATGAGGTCAAGCAGGAGTCTTCGTGGACTATGATGTGGGTGGAGGACATTGTGATCTGTAGTGAGAGCAGGGAGGACAACCTGGAGAGGTGGAGGTATGCGCTAGAGAGAAGAGGAGTGGTCAGTCGCAGCGAGACAGAATACATGTGTGTGAATGAAAGGGAGGAAGGAGGAACGATGAGGACGAAGGAGTAGAGGTGGAGAAGGTGCCGGGGTTTAAGTACTTGTGGTCAACAGTTCAGAGCAATGGGGATTGTGGAAAAGAGGTGAAGAAGCGAGTGCAGACAGGGTGGAGAGGGTGGAGAAGAGTGTCAGGAGTTATCTGTGACAGAAGAGCAGCAAAGGAAAGGTTTTTCCAGAATTTGGTGGGAGCAGCTCTTAACATGTTCAGATGCCAGATGGTTTGGACATGGTTTGGTCTTCTCCTGACAGGCAGGAGAAAAGGTGGAAGACCAAAGAAGAGGTTTCTGGATTTGGTGAGAGAGAACATACAGTTGGTTGATGTGACAGGGTAAGATTTGCCAAAGTGACCCCTATACGGGAAAAACTGGTGATTTTTTCCCGTATTCTTAAATTAATAATAAAACTTTTTTTCTTCTTCTTATGCCTGGTCCAAATACTCCTTCGCAGTCACCTTCTTTAAACCTTTGTTAGTTCTCCCTGGAAAGCTTATTTTAAGGTGATTGGTGGTTAAAATCTGCCCAAATATACATGTATATATACATACATATATATATATATGTATATATATACATATATATATATATGTATATATATATATATATGTATATATATATATATATATATATACATTTTAGACATTTTCTCTGATTACTCAGGGAATAATCCACAAACCATCAGATATAAACACTCTCAAGTATCGTGTTGATATCTACGAGAGAATGTAAGTTCAGCACAGATCCAGAGGGTAACACAGATCTGCTGAACGTAAATAAATATCTGGAGGAGATTATCTTCATTTAGCTGCTGCGCCGTAACAAACAGTGCGTTTGGATTCCTCTGCTGTCGTTCTACAAACACATCCAGATGATTTGTTTTAAAATTTTCCATGACTGTTGGAGAAGATCCAGATTCCGGCCGTGGCAGTGGAATACGACTGCCTCCAGTTTTTATTCATTAATAGTGCGTCTAATGACATTGATGGCTACGTTATTATTATTATACTATCACAAATCTGAAGAGTTGCCGTCTCTGCCTCGACAGGTCCGGGAGCCTGAAGCCCCCCGAGAGAGAGATCCTGTTCTCTCCAGATTTGAACAATGCTCCTCTTCAGTTCCTCCTTGAGGAAGAACCGAGGCAGCTGCTGTTCTGGTCCGATAACTCTAAACTCTCTCGTCTGCAGCTCAGCTATCTGATCAATAATGCAGAACGGTTCTGCTACGATATCGTTCTCCGGTCATAAAAACACACTCAGAGGCACAACGCTCAACATAAACCGGCGTTCCATGTTCGCTGGTAATTAACTCCCCTGTGTGTGTAATCTGTGTGTGGGTGTGTGTGTGTGTGTGAGCGGGGATTAGCCTCAGCTCCTTACGCTAGGCTAATTCCTGTAAAGAACAGATGCTACCTGTTAGCTTCACCTGCTGCTGTTTGACCAGAGTTTATGATTCTGTTTATGTTTTTGTTTTTTTGGACCATATGATCATCATATCAGCAGTCACACAGGAAGTCCCGCCCTTCCTATAATGTGATTGGACCACAAGAAGGGATTAGCTCTTTTTCCTTCTCAGAGTTGACAAAATGATGGCGTGGCCCACTTAGTGTCTAATTAATCAAACTAATTAAACAACGGAGAGGTGGTGACAGGCAGACAGACAGACAGACAGACAGGCAGACAGACAGGCTGTCAAGCATGAAGACAGAAGTAATTAGCTGCTCCACTAGCCCAGATAGTTGACACACTTACAGGCTGACATCGTTCCGTCATGTGACTGGTGATGAAGGTGAAGAAGAAGGTGAACAGCATACAGCAGGGGGGCGGGGCTTATTGACATTTATTGGAATTGTTACTCTGACTTTAGCATTAACAAAGTCGCTTGTTGCTTTTTTAGGAATGAAAATAAGAATAAAATAAACCACTGCCCCCATAAACTACTATACCTCGGTTCCAATGCGCTCACTTTGTTTATGAGAGGGATTGTGGGCGTGTACAGCAGGGGGGCGGGGCTTATTGACTCGGGCTGAAGGGAGAGAAAACGTTCCAAATAATGACTGTTTCCGTCCTCAGAATCCTTTTTAATACAGTTTAATTCTCCTTTAAGGGGCCTTTTCTATGTTTGTATTATCGTTTACATGACAAAAGGTGTTTTTGGGTCCTGAAAATTTTAACAACCGGTGATGAGAGAAGATCCTCTCCGATTCCTGGTGGGGATAATCTTTAATGGTTATTGGCCTAGGATACATAATACGCTGATCTCCGTCAATTATTTTTACAAATACATCTATTGTAGGTGGAGAGAAATGTAAACAAAGGCCGGAGCAGAGATGTCATAAGATGCTACCATATTTATTTAGGCAATAATTTAGGTAAAAGCGGTTTTCTTCACTATACAGCATCCATTTTTAGGACTTCTTCGATAACCTTCCACCCAGTTTCAGGATAATCTGCTAATTAGTCTTTGTGTTAATCACCAAAACAGTCCAAATAACATGAAACATTTTTTTTCTTCAAAATCCTTGACTCCGCCCCCTTTTATCCAGGTCCATAGTAAAAAATAATGAGCTCTTCCTCATTTTTTTATACCAAGTTTCATGAAGATCTGTCACAAAGATGGTGAAACTGGATTATTGACTCCGCCCCCTTTTATCCTGCCCCACTGCTAAAAAAACTGTTTGTGTTTTTTCTCACAATACGAATAATAGTTTTAGAAGGTTTATTCAAAATCAGTCCAAGAGTTTCTGCATGAAAGAAAAATGATGCCTGATTCTGAATTACCAAATAAAATCATCAATCAGACATCTTTAATGTAGACTAGCGGCCCAGGAGGGACCATCCATTCATCAAGAACCTCTCTGGTGACTCATCAACAACCTGTGGAACCTTTTGGACCCCCTTCAATCAAACATCTGCAGACATCCTTTATGGCCGCGGCTGTTCTGTCACGCACCTTCATGTGGCCGACAAACATTTGCTTGAAAACGTGACGGGAGGCTGAAATGTTTCATCTCCGCAAAAAACATAAAGAAATTGAGGAACAGAGAGAATAGAAGATGACAGGCAGAAGATCTAAAGCTGTAACACACACACACACACACTCTCAGCTCCCTTCATCTACAAAGCATCGTGTTTCAGTGTGTGTGTGTGTGTGTGTGTTATGCAGCATTTGTGGGTAACCTTCATCACCTGGTGACACACATGAAGGACACACACACTTGTGCTGGCTACCGGCCAACGTAGCATGTGTGTGTGTGAAAGAAATGTAAAGAGAGAGAGAGAGAGACAGAGAGAGAGAGAGAGAGAGAGAGGGAGAGAGAGAGAGAGAGGGAGAGGTGGGAGGAGAGTGGAGCTGCATTAATGCTGCTGCTCTGCTGCAGCCTCCGGAGTGTGTGCGGTTCCTACGTGTGTGTGTGCGCGTTGTGGCGTCGTTATGGTTCTGATCGGAGCAGCCATCAAATCCGTCCTCAAATATTTCCACAAGACCGGAGGTGAGTGTGTGTTTGTGTTGTGTGTGTGTGTGTTGTGTGTCGGTGACGATGATGATGAAGCCGTGCGGCCGATCAGACTTGTTTCCTGAAGATGACATCATTGAATGTGTTGCTCTTCTCAGATGTTACGATCAGTCATAGTCTCAGGTCATCCACCTGTAGGTAACCATAGTGACAATATAGACAACAGACTCAAGCCCCCCCTGGAATCTCTTCAAGGACTCCAGAACCTCCTCAAGGAAAAATGTCCTCATCATCAAAGAACCCTGGTCTTACTCCAGAACTCTCTCCAGGACCCCTTCAAGGACCCTCTGGTATCTCGTTCAAGACCCCGGGGACCTCCAAAAGTATTATTTGAATCTCTGGTACTTGAAAAGGCCCCCTGTGACCTTTTCAAAGACTCAAGGACTCTCTTCAGGGATAATTTCAGACCTTTCGAAACCCTAAGAAACACCCATGGGTCCCTTCAAGGACCCCGGGCATCTTACTCAAAACCCACCTTACCTCGAAAGTTGTAGAAGCATTTCTGGTAATTGTGAGCTGTGAAGGGATCCATCATCGTCTTCATAGACTCCAGAAATCTCTCTTCAAGGACCATAGGAGACTTTTCAAAGACCCTTAGAACTCTCTCAAGCACCCTTGGGACCTTTTAAGAGGTCCCTAAAATCTGTACACGAATCTCCTGTACTTACAAAGTCTCCCCTCAACCTTTTTCCAAAGATTTGTTTTAGATTCCTAAAAGTCCTTTAGAACCCCCATGATCTTTTAAAAGGACCCCCAGTCAGTATTTGAGACCCCTGGGCCCCCCAGCGGTATTTGAATCTCTGGTACTTGCATCATCTTCAATGACTCCAAGACTACCTTCAAGGGCCATTTGAGTCATTTGAAGTAACCTCAAGCACCCGTGGGACCCCGCAGCATCTTCAAGGGTGGTCCATTAAATATCATATATATATATATATATATATATAATATACATATATATATATATATTATATATAGCTTTGGCCTATATAACCATCTCCAGTTCCTTTCAAGCACCGCTCTAAACATACAGACTGCAAATGTTGTCGCATGATAAAGTTAACCATTCAACCAAACGTCCTGCTCCCTGATTGGCTGGCAGGACTGTGTCAAATACCTGTAACCATGCCAACAGTACAAATACTCTCAGCGTAGTCATGTTTACAGGAAGAAATAAAGAGACTGTCGGTTGGAGTGAATGTTGTTTTCTCTTGACAATCTATGTTGGAAAGACTGCAGAAAACTGAGACCTTGACGACTTTGATGTCTTTGTGACATTAAACCTTACTGGTTTTGATGTCTTTGTGACATTGAACAGTGGTGGTGTCGATGTCCTTGTGAGATGGGACCTTTATGACTTTGATGTCTTTGTGAGATGGGACCTATGGTGGCTTTGATGTCTTTCTGACTTTGACGCCTGGTTGTTTTGATGTCCTTGTGAGATGGGACCTTTATGACTTTGATGTCTTTCTAACGTGGCATGACTTTGTAGCATAAGACCAGTAAGTCCATTAAGGGTTCATTTTCTGTCTTCATGCTTCTTCTGTCTCTTCTATGTGAAGAATTTAGTGGATCTATTTTTTTTGTCATAAAGCTCTTTAAGCTTAACCTCTTGTAAAGTTAACTTTGTGTTCTTATTGTGTTTTCTCTTGTTTTTTCTTTCTGTGCATTTAGTCTCACCGTTCGTGTTTTTTACAGTAGAATAGAAAAATGTCAATGGGAGCTCATCAGTAACCGTGGCAATGAGGTAATAATCAATGCAAATATGCAATAATTAGATATGAAAAAGACATGAAAGTGAATAATTAGATAAGAAAAAGACATGAAAGTGAATAATCACATATGAAAAAGACATGAAAGTGAATATTTAGATATGAAAAAGACATGAAAGTGAATAATCACATATGAAAAAGACATGAAAGTGAATATTTAGATATGAAAAAGACATGAAAGTGAATAATTAGATATGAAAAAGACATGAAAGTGAATAATTAGATAAGAAAAAGACATGAAAGTGAATAATCACATATGAAAAAGACATGAAAGTGAATATTTAGATATGAAAAAGACATGAAAGTGAATCATTAGATATGAAAAAGACA
>VRLP01005798.1:0-33529 GCA_009660295.1 Lophius piscatorius
AGCTAGTAGCAGCTAGTAGCAGCTAGCAGGAGTTAGCAGCAAGTTGTAGCCATCAGTTATTAGTCGGGTCAGTGATTATTATCTCTCCCTTGCTGTGGTCCCCCATCAGGTCAGGCCAAAGACCCAGATCCCAGACAGCCTCCCCCACAGTCCTGGAACCTGCCAGGAGCTGCAGCCTCTCAGCCTGCAGAGGGCCACCACCGTGGTCAGTCCCCGGAGCCAGGGCCCCACCCTGCCCACTGCCAACAGCACCTTCAGCGCCGACCACAAGCCCAACGGACAAAGTGGTTCCTCGCAACCCACAGCCCCGCCACACACCCCATCAGGGGGTCCTGACTCTGGAGGGCCCACCCAGCACGCCTCTGCTGGCCCCGGCGTGGCCTACGCCATCATCGCTGCCTCTCCTGCCACCGGTAACGGGGTGTCCACCATCAGCGAGGCCGTCAAGGTACAGCCACTGTTCGTCAGCAGTGTTGAGAGGGCGGGTCTCCACCAACCGCTTCCTCTCCAACTCATCGTCTGTTTGTTATCAGGTGATCATCATCCAGCCTCAGGCCCCCAGCAGCACCGAGGGGTCCCCGGGGGCCCAGGCCGACATTCCGTCCCAGGAGGCCCCACCAGCGCCGACATCCCCCTCCCTGAAGAAAGAGGAGGACCCTGAGGTGAGAAAACTCACGTTCCTTCTGATTTACCACTGGAAGTGGGACGGGTCACAGGAGGGTGGTAGTTGGAGACCCTCGCTGCTGAGTTCCAGTCCCATTATGTGTTTCCCTGTTCCTCATTAACTCTCTCTCTCTCTCTCTCTCTCTCTCTCTCTCTCTCTCTCTCTCTCTCTCTCTCTGGCAGAAAATCGCCTTCATGGTCGCCCTCGGCCTGGTCACCACAGAACACCTGGAAGGTGAGTCCAGCATTTTTAGTATTCCCAGAAAACTTGACTGTAAAGAAATCGTTGGTTCAACGATGGGTGGGGGGGAGAGAGAACCATGTAGCTGGGAAGGCCCCTGGATCTGGTGGTGCTGGATCTCCTGTTCTCTCCGTGGACTGTTTGAGGTCACTGGAGACCAGAAACCACCAAAACCAGGATCCTGTGACTGTATTAGATAAGAGGTCATGTGACCCAGGATGGGATTCCAGCATGTAAACCACTTCTCGTCTCCCCGAGCAGAAATCCAGACGAAGAGACAGGAGAGGAAGAGACGAAGCACAGCTAACCCCGCCTACAGCGGGCTGTTTGAACCAGAGGTTAGTACCCCATCCTGACTCCTCCACCTCTGTACCGGTCTCACTGGAGCCCCCCCACCCCCTTACTCAGTCTGTTGTGTTCTGTTTGCAGCGTAAACGACTGGCGTCACACTACCTGAACAGTTCTCTCTTCATGTCAGCGAGAGGTAAACGCACACGCCTCACAGTAAACAACACACCCAGATCACATGACATGTCCAAGAGGTCGTCGGCCAATCAGATCAGAGATCTCAGAGGTGGTTAAATGTCGTACATGAACCTCATTAAAACTGATCTAACCCTGTAATTGATAAATCCATGTAAGAGTTATTTCTACAAACAAACCAGAACCGTCAAACGTTACATTTATCAACTTTTTCATCAGATATTTAAACATGTTCCTGAGATTCTGCTCTCAGAGAACTCAGAGAATTCTGGTTTGATACCAGTATCTGGACCGACTCCGGTGCTGTCACAATCTGTGGAGACATTGGGTCCAGATTATCTGGTACTGTAAGGCGTTTACAGTTCCGATACAAATCTGGAGGGTGACACCGTTAAAAAGGCTAACATAAGCCCCGCCCACTTGCACCAGGAACAACTCAAAAACATCCATTTGAATGCAGTGGCTTCTGATTGGTTCTCACTATTAGAACCAGCTATGCACATATTAGAAACATGCTATGCTAAGCTAACTGCATGCTAACAGACCATTTTAAGTACTGAGATATTCCTGTCAGCGGTAACAAACTGTCTGTGTGTCTGCTCCGTGTCTCACCTGTGCGTGCTGCAACTAACCTCTGCTCTGCTTCCATTCGCACGCCAGACTCTGAGGACTTCTGCTGGAAGGTAGGTCACATGACTCATGATGTCACCGCTCTTCTAACCGGTGATTAGAGTTTGAAGGACTCTCAAACTCTCTCCAAGCTAAAAGAGAAAACTCCTATCTCCTCAGTTTAGCTGTAGGAGCATTTTTGTTCTGACCTTTGACCCCATGTCGCACCAGGACGACTTGGAGCATGACGACCACTGTGCCATCTGTAAGGAGGACGGAGAGCTGCAGCCCTGCCACAACTGCCCCAGAGCCTTCCACCCAAATTGCCTCAACCCGCCGCTCAAAACCCCACCCAGAGGACCCTGGTACTGCCCCAAGTGTCAGAAGAAGGTAGGAACCTCCAGAGAACCGCGGATCCACAACTAGAACTAGAACTAGAACCAGAGCCTGAGGGACCAACATGTCTTCTCTGAACAGATTTAAAAATAGACTAAGTAAGGAGAGAATATCCAAAACCTTACTTGTGCACATGATGCTATTGCTACTTAGCCCAAGACTGAAAACAAAATCCACCTACAGCATTTGTGAAACTCCGATGAGCAAATCTTAACTCTTGACTGCGACCAGTTATCTTCTGGAGACAGCAAAGAGTTTCACGTCAGGCTAACTAGCCTCTTTCTTTTCCGTATGTTCTGGACAGAACCAGACTAGCTATTTCCAGTCATAATGGTAATCAAAAAACATCAGAGGGATCCTTTAATTGCTGGTGGGTGGAGTTAAAAGTTTTTGTATGACCTGGTGGGTGGAGTTAAAAGTTTTTGTATGACCTGGTGGGTGGAGTTAAAAGTTTTTGTATGACCTGGTGGGTGGAGTTAAAAGTTTTTGTCTGACCTGTTTGTGGTCCTCAGGTCCTGAACAAAGAAAACATGTCGTGGCCACAGAACTTCGTCCAGTCCTACGTTACACATAAGACAGGTAAGAGATCATGTGACCTGATGAGTAGGCGTGTTCCTGTGTCGTCCACATGCATGTACTGATGAAGGGTGTGTGTGTGTGTGTGTGTGTGCAGTGAGGCAGGAGGAGAAGCGGCGGCTGCTGAGACGGAACAACGAGCTGAAGAAAGAGTGCGCTCACCTGGAGGAACAAGACAAGAAGCTCAACGACACACTCAAAGTAAGCACAGCCAATCAGAGAGCAGCATCAGCTCAAACCGACCAATTACAGCTCCGCTCGACCCTAAGTAGTGTAGTAGTGAGTTTTTAATGGAGGAGGAGCCACAGTCGATGTGTGTGACCTGAGACCACAAGATTTAAAATGTAGCCAGCTTCTGGCTGGTTCTGGTTCTGGTCCTGGTCTTACCTCCCTATTTCCTTTGTCTACAGCAATGCATGGATCTGAGGGACCACCTCCTAGGGCAGCAGCAGGACACTCAGACTTCTCTGGACCGCCTCAAAACCTTGATCAGGCTGATCCAACGGGACCAGCTCATCCAGGTCACCATGACGGCCTCCCTGCTCTCTCAGTCCTGGATCAAACCCACCAGCACCGCTGCCAGCCCCTCGACCACGCCCCTGCAGAAGAGCCACAGCCTGGAAGACGCCAACAACTAGCCCTGCCCCCTGGTGCTGGATGTGTGTGGAATGGATCCTGAAGTATTTTTGAAGCCGACACCTTCAGTGCTTAACGAGATTTGTTTTTTATTTATTCTTGGCCTTAATGTATTTATGACCAACAAACCCGTCTGCAGGGGGAGGAGCCTAGAGCAGCAATGGCGGGCGCGAAGGGACTGTACAGCAATTATATCCGTAGATTCTCACCCGTTTTTTTGCCAGAACGTCGGAGGCGCCCGTAAACCTTCAGAGAACTTTTCAGTATTAAGAGAAAAAAAGTATTTAAGAGTAAAGATGAGCGTTTTTCTAGAGTTTAGTATTTTCTGGAGTATTCACGCGGTCACTGTACAGAACGCTGGATTATTATGGTCTGTTTCTGTTTACGTCACGTCTGACGGTCCATCATCGCTCGGCTGTTTGTTTCCTGTCACCGTGGTGTCAGATGTGTTTCCAGGACTTTCTGGTATCACCACTAGGTGGCAGCATGAGGATAGTCTGGAGGAAAGAGAAGATGATGATGATGCATCTGTCAGGAAATCTAGGAAGATGCCAGCAGTGGACCTTCTGTAGATCTCCACCTCCACACCATATGTCTTGTCCCCCATCTCCTTCACCCTCTTCTTTTGACTCTTTCTACACCTTTTTGTTCACCAGCTTCTTGTTCTTCTCCATGAACTCCAGTCACAAACATCTCAACTGGGTGGAGGTCATGTGATCTCCATTTTGTTTGTCGTATGGAGGTCGGATCTGTCAGGAAACAAACAGTCGAACAGAAGAAAGGACCAAAGTGTTTGTTTTTCCCAGCTGCACTCGAACACATCAGTGGATGTGATGCATCCATTTAGCACTGCCCCTTTTTAACCAGTACAGAAAATATGCCAAAAACTCTTTGTTTCGTACTGGGGTCACCGGGGGTGGGGGGGGAGTCAGCTCTCCGCTTCGTTTCTTGTTTTTGTTTTTTTTAGCGACACATGAACACTGCCTCAAGTCCAAATCCTGCAGGTCCAGGGTCTCCGGCGGCGCCGCCTGGGTCCTGGTCCCGTTTGTCTTGCTAGTCTTCCTGCTGGTTTGTTTATTTGTTGATGCACAAACATGAACAAAAAAATTCAGAGAAGAAGAAGATGATGATGATGCCTTTAGGAGGAGAGGAGCCTCACTCACATCCACACCCACTGAAGATGCAGGATAGGATCTGTCCGCCGCGATGACATCATCAGTGACACTGTTTGACCTCAGACGCTTATAAAGAAGCACATTTTTATCATTGTGGCATTTAACTCCGCCCATCGCCAGATCACTCACCAATCAGAGGGCAGGTAGACCACGGCTTCCTCCACATGGAGGCTGTCCGTTTCCATGACAACAGCTACCTTTTGATTCAATGTCAGAAACATGAACCAAACTGAAAACTGGTTTGACGATCAGGTAAGCGCTCTTCATCTTCTTTGGTGTTGGTTTTGAGAGGATCGCCGTCGTCCTCAGTCACTTTGATGAATCCTTTCAGTCGAGGATTGTTTTTTTTCGCCGTCCGAACGCAAATAAAATCTTTTCTGGTTTTAGTTGGAGCTGTTGTTGTGGAAATGGTTCTAGGGGCAGGTGAGGCGGGTCGAATGGTCGAACACATGAGCCAATCAGATCAAACACGTCAGAGCGCAAACAGAACAAAGGAGGAGGAGGAGTTAGAAACTTTCTGAGGTCTGTGAAACTTTATGTCCAAATTATTTTACATGTCAAATAGATTCCTGCACACTTTTAAAGTTACTTTCTAACGTAACTTTTCAACCGGCGGTTAATACCAGAAAAAAAATCAGCTGATGAAATGAAACAAATTTTTTAAATATAATTTGGCGAAATTAAATGTTAACTAGATGTAAAGAATCGACAAATTGCATTTTATAAAACCTTGGCTCTTCTGATACCGGTTAAAAAAACGGTTTGTTTTCTTTAAGATGTTTAATCCTCTTGTGAAATGAAGATTTCCTTAAATCACTAAATATTCTGGTTTTAAGAAGGTTGTTTATAAAGTATTTTGGGTTCAAAGGGTCACATACTTAAAACTAAAATGGCGTGGGCGAGGTCACACGGTTCAACTGCTGATTCTGACTCTACATGTGATGCTAAAATACCACGCTAGCACACTTTAATGACATCAATGACACATCACAGCTAGCTTAGCACTTAGGCTACTTTTTTTTATAGAAATTCATTGTCAGTTAGATCCTGATGCACCTCATATCATTGTCAGTTAGCAATTAGCTTAGCATTTGCTCAACTGTTCTTCTTAGCTGTCAAGATTTAACAATATTAAATATATTTCAGATTAAAAATGAATGAATCAATGACATGTTTAGCACTTACGCTGTTTTAGTCGTCAAGAGGAATTTAAGTCATGCAAATATCAGTGACATAATGTTGTCTCATCACCCAACATCGCTTAGCACTTCTTACGTGTGCCTAATAATGGTGCTGTTCTTTTTAGCTGTTCAGATTAAAAATACATTTATGATAATCACTTTGTTTTGCCTAGCATTTAGCCTAGCATTTTCAGAATAAAACTGAATGATAGTTGCTTTAATAATGAACATATATCAGTGACACGATGATGTCAGCACTTACATAATCAGTTAGCCTTTACAGTAACAGAATTTATGAATTTTTTAGCTGTCCAGATTATATATAACTATTTGAAATAAATCAAATATGTACCTGAGGACTATATAAATACTTCTCAACTTTGTTGTTTTAAAGTAAAAAAAACACGTTCATGATTACATCCTCATATCAGTTAGCCTTTAGCATGTATAGCAAATCAGCTTATTTTGCTGCCCAGATTAAATAACTGACATATATTTGAAATATACACATTTCATCTCGTCACTAAATGCTGACTAGCATTTAGGATATCATTTACTATGTGTCCTTTTATTTCATGCTGTCAGGATTAAATAATATTGCATCAATATGTTGGAAATTTAAAAATAAACATGAGAAATGTATTTCCCGATTATCACTTTTTATCATTTGCTACATAAAGCAGCACTTTTTTTTGATATATCACGTAATTATTTTGATAATTAGATCCTTAAGCGCCTACAAATGATCATCACCTAGCGTCATTTAGCATTTAAGCTAGCATTTTCTAGATAAATATAGATAGCATAGCTAGCATTTGCTGTCTAGAAAGGAAGTCAACTTTTTTTTACCCATCAAGATGTGAATTTGTTGTCATTAAAGCGTCGTGATGTCAGCAGAGGAAGACTCCACAGCGGATAAAAAAGGGAATTTTATTCCACGTTGAGTGGATGAAAAACAAAAACTTACGGTTTATACCTCTGAGGCGCCGACGGCGCTCCAGACTCCATATCCTCGTCGTTGATGAGTAAATGAAATGAAGGGTGTGGAGGGGAACGTACCATGTGATGCATATCTAGAGGAAACCATCATATCTTAGCTCCGCCCACCGTCACCTTTCCATCTGTTTGTAGAAATCTTCTCCGGGAGAAACTGTGCAGATCTATTTTAATACACAACACAACATTTGAACAAATAAAAACATTTTTATATTCTTTTATCGAGGAGCAAAAAAAAAAGAAGAAAAGATAAAAGTTTTTTTTAAATTTTTTTTATTGTTTGCCCGTTCTGCATCCTGACTTCTAGCTCGCGGCGTTCGATGTGTTCTGTGACGCGGAGACGGCGACACGTTTAGATGGAAGTGTGTGTTGAAGTAGTTTCTTGTCAATGATGCTGGGGGTTGTGGGGGGAGGGGGGCGGTCCAGTGGATAATAGTGTGTATAGGAACGTGTTTGTCTTAAATATGCCAACGTAGTTTTTTCTTTTTTTCTTCTTTCTGATGCATTAAAAAGTCGATTGATGGAAGTTGGTCAACGATTGAAGAGTAGTCTCACTTTTTTGTACCGAGTTCTTACGAAAAAATGGAATCAATTAATAAACAAAATTCAAGAATAAAAAGCTCTGAGTGGAGTCTGTTTTCACACCGGTCAGTATTTAAAAGTGCGGAAAAAAGGAGGCGCATCTCTGATTAAAAGGAATATTCATAACTATGTTTTTAAACGTTAGCTTAGCATGAGTCCTCTATATCTTCCGTGTTTGTACAGGAGCCAAAATAGACAATTGGGGGCTGAGAAGCTTTTTCATGTTTATAGGTTGAGGTGGCAAAACGAAGAAGAAACCTTTCACCTCCAAAGACCAACGAAGATGATGATGATGATGAACCGGTTGTTGCTGGACAACTGTTGGCCTGACAGGCACCTTTCCTTCGTGGATGTGTGATATAAGCAGCTCTCAACATGAAAACGTTTGGAGCATGGAATAGTTTGCAGTTTGTAGTTAATAGAAGTTAGCAGGTGGAAGCTAAAGGCTAGCAGCAGTTTGAATCTGTTTGAAGCTAATGGCTAGCAGCAGTTTGCCGCTAGTAACTGAGCATAAAGACCCAGAAAAAGGTACCACTGAGTTCTGGACCCAAAGGACAGGTTCTGGCATCGTTGCCATAACATTAGGAAGAAACGACAATTAGGCTTTAAAAAAGTTTAACTATTTTAATCGGAAAAGTTATAAACAGGTCTTGTCTGCTTAAAAAAATAAACGTGATGAAAATATGCAAATATAACAATGACCAGACATCTCATATAAACATAAAACACAAACATCTCATTTACATTTATAATTATCAGTGTTTAAAGTGTGTTTATAAATCATTTCTAGTATCTCCATGTTTTTAATGAATAAACTGTGTAAAACTATTACTACTCAGATTTGAACAGCGGGAGCTGAGGACATCCTGGAGTTTGAGCTACAGCGGTTCATCCTCCAGGGAGCAGGAACGTTCTCCAACGAGGTTCAGAGAACTCTAATCGGCTGATTCCCTGAGGATAAGGGCGGGGCCATGTGTTTCAGGGCGGGGCCATGTGTTTCAGGGCGTTACCTGAGGGGCGGGGCAG
Source organism: Lophius piscatorius (assembly GCA_009660295.1). Lineage (NCBI taxonomy): Eukaryota > Metazoa > Chordata > Actinopteri > Lophiiformes > Lophiidae > Lophius > Lophius piscatorius. Next base: position 8,565 of record VRLP01005798.1, read on the forward strand.
TGGGAGTCGACCACGGTGTGGAAATGCTCTATGAGGATGTGAGTGAAGATGTTGATGGGCGTCAGCGCGTTCAGAGAGATGGTTCCATGACGGGGCCAAACCAGATTAACCCCGAACACACAGGCCAGGTTAGACGGGCTCATCCGGTTCACAATGCTCTCCTGAGATACCTGAGAACCAGACGCGAGGATCGGAGGAGAAGGAGATGTAAAGAACATGAAAACAGGACTAATCGTAAAGACAGGAAGCGACGAAGGATTACTGCAGCAGCTGTCAACAGTAGAACCGCCGATCAGAACCCACCAGGTAAAGGAACTCCAGCAGGAACTTGGTGACCATGAAATTATGTTCAGGAAGACTTTCGATGATCTGTTTACATCGGCCGACCCTCAGACTGCTCTCCACCTCTGACACAAACAAACAAACAGACATCAGCGCCGCTCCGCCGCCTTCCAGGTGCGTCCGTGTCTCTGTACTCACTGTGGAGGTCCAGCACCTGGCTGTACACCCTGAAGGTCAGCAGGGGTTCGGGAAGTTCTCTGAGGAACGTCTTCAGGATCACAGCAGGAACATGGACGTCGGAGTAGTCGTCAAAGTTCACCGGTTTACCTGAACGCAAAGTCACCTTTGTTAAAAACAGCAACACACGCCTTCATCAAGCTCTGACCACGCCCTCATCACAATGTGACCAAGTCACCAGGCCCGAGGTCTTCCTGTCAAGGCCCTTGCCTCAGAGACTGGGAGACCCCACTCACCCAGGTTGTAGAGCTTCTGGATGTCCTTGATGAGCTGGACTCGAGCTGAACGCCTGAAGATGCCCTCAGTCTTCATACCTGTGGGAGAGACGGAAACGCCGTAACGCCTCATTACATCACACCTTTGTACAGGACATTTTCTTTTTCAAACCTCAGCCCAGACGACCGGCTGTCAGCTCAGAGGCTTGATGCAGCGGGAGCCCACCTTTCTCCTTCAGGTACTGGACGGTCTGGGCCAGGACTGGTGGGATGACGGCGTTGCGGTTCTTCTCTCTGATGCTGTGAGACAAACATGGTTCAGTCTGAGGACCAGTCAAAGGTCAACGTGCCGCGTCTCTAAACCACACTCACTACTGCAGGCTGACTCCAAACTGCTGCGTGGGCAGGGGGGGCCGAGGTGGCGGACCAGTCTTCGATGAGGGAGGAGGTCCGGCTTTCTGGGCAGCTCTTAGCTTCTCGTCGTGTCTGCGAGAGACGAACCAATCAGCTGATGTGTCTGGTGCGTGATGGGTGAGCGAGAGCGCCAAACAGTACCTGATGACTTCAGGGGGGACGACGAGCTGTTCGTAGTTCAGGTGGTCTCGCAGCTCAGCCAAGTAGTTCACGTAGGTCAGCTTCCTGCCAAACTTGTGACTGAAGAGACAACAAATGGACCTCCAGCAGGTGAGACATGTGACAGGAAGTAACCCTCTACCCGCCTCCAGCTGACCGCAGACACAATTAACCATGACATCACAAAACGTGAGGACAATCAGGAGAAGAAAAAACCTCCAAGTAAATTTACAAATCCTAGTATGACGACCTCATAAAAGCGCAGCAAACTCTGATCATTCGCCATCTCACAGGAAGTGAATCTAACTCAGCTGTTCACGGTCCCCTCTTTACCAAACTTCGGGTGCTTACGAGTCGCGCTCTGAGGATGTCTACACGACGGTGGGCGTTCTTACAAACAGGTAGGCGGAGCCACATCATCATTGGTCTACCGCTGGGTCACTCACACCTTCCCCAGAGGCGGCGGGTCACAGTGTCATCCACCTTAAACTTGACCCGGTCTTTTTTTTTGATGTTCTGTTCATTCCACTTCAGACTGGTTCTTCCAGAACATCAAGTTCTTTATGGTGTAGTCTTCGCGTTATCGACTGGAAGAAGACGTACGATCACTGGGTGTTCTTCAGCACCGTATAGAGTAAACAGGAAGTGACATGGTAATCCGCAGGTATAAATCCAGAGCTGTGTTTTCCTGCAAGGTGTCTGCTAGAGAGGCAGCGGTTCAATGGTGGGGGGAACGGGGGGGTCGCTGCAGGCTCACCTTTAACCTCCACCACCTGTTTCTGTTTCAGCAGGTTAATTCAAAAAAGGTTTGAATGGAATTCAGCGCAAAGTCCTGGGGAGGGTCTTTCACAGAGGGTGGGGGTGAGGGTGGGGGTGGGGGCAGACTAGAGCCAGTCATGGTGTGACGTAGCAGGATTTAAATATATGCTTGGCGGAGTGGTGAACTCTTTAGTTTTTGGATCATGATGATATAAGATAAAACACGAACTCTTGAGAAATGTGTTTTTACCTGATGAGAGGTTTGAAGATGTTCCAAACAATTCTGATGAAGTTGGTGGGATGGACCACATGCAGGGTCTTCAGGTTCTTCTTGTACCTGGAAAAACACGTTTATCTATAAATGTTGGCGTCAGATCACTTTACAATAACTGCTAGTTTCATTTTCATACACGTTTGTTAAAAAGTCTTTTAAAAGAATCGACGCAGCAGAAGGAACTCGTCTGAAGTTCAACCGATGCTGAAGATAAAACGTTAGAAGGCTCAAGCGCGGTATCCTACTTCCTGTCGAACTCGCTGTACGCCTCCCGTAACCATTTCAGCGAGGGCTTGTTGCTGCTCCTCAGACCGTAGTGGAAGTAAACCAGGATGTAGTCCATCTCCACGTACTGATCCAGGGTGAACTTCAGATACCTGCAGGAGACACAAAGGAGGCCTCATGAGGAGGCTTGGCTCATGTGTCTGAGGAGGCGCAGCTCCCGTTTCTACAGTGGGCGTACTCAAGCAGGCGGCGATGGTCCAGCTGGTGTGATGGAGGCAAACAGCAGCTGCTGAAGACGATCAACTTCCTGCCGTAGTTGTCGTCACCTGGAGGGAAACACCTGAGTTCAGACTGGAGTCCACGACCACATGAACGGTTTGAGAACGTAGCAGGGATGAGACCTGAGGCACATCTGCCCCAAAAGCCCATCAGTGGTTAATTGATTATACCGTTGCTTATGTCTAGGCAATAAACATAGCTAGCTTAGCATCAGTTCTCTCCTTAGCCGTTAGCAGCCTTTGACTTAAAGTTTTACAGAATAAATAACTGCGTGGAATTTATAATGAACTATTTAAAAGAACCTCTCATCACATGACATGCGACACTGGATGACATCATTTTGACACTTGAAGGCCACCGTAGAAATTTACAAATGTGTAAGATTTAAAATCTGTAAGGAGAAAATACCGAACTATTAAAATACCTTCACCGCTGATTGTTCAACTCTACAAGTGTGTGAAGTATTTAAACCTAGCGCTCAGAAGAAAAAGATGGAATGTTAAACACGTGTTACTCTAATATGTTCAAATCTGATCAAAACAAGAAATGCTCCAATAAAATACAACAAATAAAGTTTTTATCCAAAAAAACCCAGATTCTATCCAGTTTTTGCTATTTTTTTTTTTTACTTTGCACAATTCTAGATTAGTGGGATTTTAATAAAAACATTGATTTATGTTGTAGTGTGTGTAGATAGCCCCCCCTTGTGGACACAGGTGGTGTTTTGCAGCCAAAATCTCAAATATTGCTCATCTTGGGTTCATTTTCTTTCCAGCCGGGTCACATAGAGAGTTCTCTGGGTTCTGTCCCACAAAAACTATGTTGAATAACTCCGAGTAAATTCTATGATTGTTTTGTTTCATCGTGTTTCTGTAACATAATAACCTTGGAGCCTTTTTTTTAAATCAAAAAAAGAAAATCAGGCGAGGAGAAATATTGGTATTTTTTGTGTTAAATCACAGATTAGTCACAGGAAGTAAAAAAGCTCCAATGTTACTGACACTGAGGGTCTCACCTGGCCCCAGACTCCCAAGGTTATGCAAATACACCTGATAGTTGTGGAGCTCTTCTAGGTTTATTTTGGAGGTATAATTCAGTCAAGGCTCAACTTAAAATAACCAGTGATCAGAACAGGGTTAGAGGTCTGGTGTTACTGGGAGTACTGACCGCAGACCTGGATGATCCCGTGTCGAGCCACATCATAATATGGGTGGGAGGAATCCGGCATGACGGTGCTGCTGGCAGGAAGAGACGGTCCATCTGTGGCACACATCTGATCCTCCTCATCCTCTTGGAGTTCTGTGCCAAATAAAGACCCAAACATGATGAGGCGATCTCAGGCTGTTGTAGAATACAGGAAAAGTTCCTTCTCCACAAAACTCTCTGCCTGCTCCTTATCTGCTGCTCCTCAGGGAGCCACATGACTGGGTGGAAACCAGCGCGGTGAACTGGTTTTCTGCTGTGGGTGGGAGCAGCAGCAGAGGAAGTTTATTCCAAACACTTGATAAGAGACAGGAAGTGATTCGCTCTGATAGGAGAGTCAAACAGAAAGTGGTCTGACTTCATTCACTTAGAGAAGAAAGTCAAGAACGGGGTGGAATGCTGAAGAAAAACACAAAAACAACACAGAGATGTTTTTCCTCAGGTGAAACAGTCCAGGGTCAGATATTATAATAGTCCAGGTTCACTCAGTGAAACGATCTAGTGTTTTTAATAGAATCTGGACAAAGCTAAGACGAATTTATGTGTCAGATTTTAGTCTGACACAGATTTAGTCTGTAAAAAGAGCTTTTGAGTCACGTCTGAGCTCTAAATAAATACAACTAACTTCATGAGCCAGTTGAAAACATGCCACAAACAGCTGCATGATGAAGGCGTGAAAGCGAGCGAATCATCGGCTCAGACGTCCATCGCAGTGACCCCGCACAGCCCGCAAAGACACGCTGAAATCAATGACATCACATTCTGTACATTCAACTACCTTCTCACGGTAATAAGACCCGGTTAGACTTCTAATAAAAAGTGGAACCTCCATAAAAACACACATTTAAACGATCTTTAGATTCAATCTTTGAAACATTAAAGGAGAGGATGAAGATGTGAGACTTACCGATGTCTGCCAGCTTCTCCAGGTCTGATATTGAGCTCATTCCTGATGGAAATGACACACGAATAATGATTAAGTTAAGAGTTTTGATGGGGTCACACAGAGGTTAAAGTTCTGATAGGTGACGTCACAGCGCTGCTAACGCTAACACGTAGACCAGTTAATTATAGATTTATATAAAAAATTATAAAGGCTCTGAAAGCCACATAAGTTGAATATAACGTTAAATGTAGGCGTTGTTAATCGTCATAAACAGTTGAACAACAGCTTACTAACATTTACACGCCAGAAATATGATTTAAAGTGGTTCTCTGTGAGGCTAAATCAATAATTAGCATGTTAGCAAACACCTGTGATGATTTATTGAGCCATTAAACCATCGATTACCAGCCGCACGTGACTAAAACAGATCGATTTATGTACTCTAACATCACACCAGGTTTAAGCTGGTTCCTATGAAACCGTGCGAAGCGTTATAATGCTCACTTGTGGCGGAGTTGCTGACATTAATAAATAATCCACAGGTAGAAAGTTGATCCAAACTTCCTCCACAGCCCACCAGCAGGAGCGGACTGCGCATGCGCATCTGGAAGCGCCGTCTAACAGTGACGTCATTCTGCCTACATATCAGCAGTAGAAGAAGAGTAATGTTGACTTTATAAAACTACATCTTTAAAAGTAGAAGCAGAAATAAATGTTATCTGATATAACTGCAGCTTAACAGAAGAAGAAGAAAATTAATGTAAAGTTAAAAAAAAAAGTTTTATTTGCGTTAAGCAACTCACCCGTCGTTTATCACCTCATTCATACACTGTACATATTTCATGATGGTTATATTTATTGTAAACACCTTTGACTTTAAAAGTTGTTCCAAACTTTGTCTCTTATATCTTATTCAGGATCTGTCAGCGCGGCGAAGGATTATCCTGTTGACGGAAACATATTTCAAGATCCAAACTATGAACCTCTGAAGACTTTCCTGTTTCTTCTTCTGAGGCGTCAGAGTCTGACAAAAGTCCTGGAGGGAAGGATTTACTCACGACAAACACATTTGTATGCAAAGCTGGCTGCAAACTCTGCAGGGAGGAATTTCACAGAGCCTCTTTGTCTTTTGTCCTGTAACGCAACAGAGCCGCAAGATCAGAACGAGGAAAAAAAAAAGGAGCAGAATAAATATTGAATAGACTTCAATAAGACTGACACCAAACAATCATATTCTAGAAAACAAAGCAGAGGAGGCGATGAAGACGTGACTATTCTAATGGATATAAAAGATTTTCTTCATATTCTGAAAATAACTCTTCTTTTGGATATGTACTCTTAAAAACACCATCTATAATTTTAGCATTCTAAAACACTTAATTGTTACTTTTGTACTCACCCTTTGAGATCTTAGAATAAAGAACATAGTTTTTTGGGGTTCCTCAGGGTACAATACTCAGCCTCCTGCTATTTCCACTAATGTGGTAAACGGTAAATCATTTTAAACACACCGAGATTTGACTGTGATATTCAGTCCAGTAAAACCGTTAGCATATTAGCATACGTTTTTGCTAACTTTTGATGGATTCATTGATATTCAACATTTGTCTGAAGATTATAAAAAATCCAAACCACCACTTATTCTACTGTTCTTGCTCGGCCTATAAAAAAACTATAGTTGTAAAAATATTGACATTAAATACGTTTTATTTCATTTAACACATAGGGACTAACAGTGGGTTGAGTGTTGTACCCTGAGGGACTCCAAATACAAACATTTCATATAACATCAGATAAACTTAAACACATGATTTGAGCACTGTTATTACAAATAATAATCATATTTTGAAATGTTATACCAGCGGCACAAGTAACCTAGCAGCCTCAATGTTAGCTACATAGCATAGCGGTATCTGTAAACTAGTTAACTTCTACTGGTGTCATAACTGTTAGCTTGACTTAATACTTTCACATAAAAAAACTGGTAGAAGTTAATTTTTATGGTCTTTAAGAAATAAAAAAAAAAATTTTTTTGGAGTTCCTCATGGTATGACACTCGGCCCACTGTTATTTTAATTACCAAAAAAACCTTAGCCCTTAATCCTTTCTTAACGTTAACTGTTATAGCTTTACTTGGTATGGTTTGATTAGGTGCATACTGTTAACTAATCTTAAGTTTATCGATATTAAATCAAAGAGGCTCCGCCCCTTACAGACTAAATCCTAAAAGCTACCAAACTGCGCTAAGACCTGGTTCCAGCTGGACTAAACCCACCCAGCCCCTGATGTTCAACCGCATCATCACTTCAGTAGACCATCTTCAGAAGAAGGACGTTGGCTCCTACGTCTCACCGGCAGCACAGCTCTGCCAAAAATCAACAGAAATTCCTGAAGTTGATTGAAATCTGTGGGTCCTGGGAAAAATGGGATTAAAGTGTGGAAATAAAACATGTTTGATTGTTGAATGTTAGATAAGAGGAGAGGAACAGGAGGGTAGGATCAAACTGAAACTGAGTTTAAACTAACGTTGAGACCCTCCTTTTTTTTCTCTTTCACCACCTCTAAGCGCGAGTAAACACAAGCTGAGCCGAGCTTCATGACGATCCGTCCAGCAGCTGCTGGAATCTTCTCGTAAAATGATCCGACTGCTGGAGCTGAAGTCATTCGGCCAAAAACCTCTGAGGAGGAAAATGTTTCAGTCCATGAAATAAATGTGTGTGTGTGTGTGTGTGTGTGCGTGTGTGTGTGTGTGTGTGTGTTTGTTTGTTTTTATCCTGATGGTCGGAGAAACTCAGATCAGTGCAGAGTCGGTGTTTATCAGAGAACCACAGAACCACCAGCTGGTCCTGTGGTTCCATGTGCATCACAAACACACAAACACATACACACAATCACACACATTCACAATATCACACACATACACACAATCACACACATACACACAATAACACACATACACACAATAACACATCATAACACACAAACACATACACACAATCACACAAACAAAAACACACAATCACACAAACACATACACACAATCACACACATACACACAATAACAATATTAACACACAAACACATACACACAATCACACACATACACACAATCACACGCATACACACAATCACACACATACACACAATAACACATATTAACACACAAACACATACACGCAATCACACAAACAAAAACACACAATCACACAAACACATACACACAATCACACAAACACATACACACAATCACACACATACACACAATCACACATATTAACACACAAACACATACACACAATGACACACATACACACAATAACAATATTAACACACAAACACATACACACAATCATACACACAAACTGAAACATACATATATAAACACATAAACACATACATTAACACAGACACACACATAAAAACACACAGACACACACATATAAACACACAACACAAAACATGAAGACACACATAAAAACATACATTAACACACAGACACACACATAAAAACACACAGACACACACATATAAACACACAGACACACACATATAAACATACAAACACATAACATGAAGACACATATAAACACATACATTAACACACAGACACACACATAAAAACACACAGACACACACATATAAACACACAAACACATAACATGAAGACACATATAAACACATACATTAACACACAGACACACACATAAAAACACACAGACACACACATATAAACACACAAACACATAACATGAAGACACACATAAACACATACATTAACACACAGACACACACATAAAAACACACAAACACACACATATAAACACATGAACACAAACACACACACGTGTCTGAGAGCGGCGGAGGAAGAAAAGAGGTTTTGGATACACTTGTGTGTGATTATGTAAATGAGTGGGGTTTAGGGGCACAGTGTGTGTGTGTGTGTGTGTGTGTGTGTGTGTGTGTGTGTGTGTTTGTGTGTGTGTGTGTGGGGGGGGGTACTGGGGGACTCTGTGACCCACTTTGAGGGGAGAATGGAGCTGAAATCACAGCAGCAGATTTCTGACGGCTCGTCTCGCTGCAGGAACAGGAACATAAGAGATTATAAAAAAACCTCTTCTTCATTCACGCGCAGCAGAAAGTAGATTTAGAGTTTCTTCTGGACAGAATATAAAAAAAATATAAATATGAATGTTTATAATCTGGAAAGAAAACACGCAGATTTTTTTTCTTCGGGAAAAGTCGCATAGCTCAAATGAAGTAATAATATAATATGATTTAATATAATATAATGTAATGTAATGTAATATAATATAATATAATATAATATAATGTAATGTAATATAATATAATATAATATAATATAATATAATATGATATAATATAATATAATATAATATAATATAAAATAATATGATGTAATATAATATAATGTAATGTAATATAATATAATATAATATAATATAATATAATATGATATAATATAATATAATATGATGTAATATAATATACAATCCGTCAATCCGTAGATCTATACAATCAGAACCGTTCTATAGATTCATTGAACCACTACAGAACCTCTCCCTTCTGTCTCTGGTTCCTGCTACGGGTTCGAATCCCCTGTTGATGGCTTGTGTACTTCAGCCCAGCAGCCAGCAGAGGGCAGCGATGTAGCACACTCTCCTCACGGCCTCCCAAGAGGCACAGGAAGGAAGCTCCGCCTACTGATAAGGAAGCTCCGCCCCCTGAGGCATCTGATCGATTATATGTTTGGACCAGAGGGTCCTGCAGCCTGGGTAGGACCCAGTATGACCGCCAGATCCAGAACCAGAGGATCCAGAAGTGTATTCTGAAGATATGAAATAAATAGATTACATACATTTTTTATCTTCTCTTATTTATCTATCTTAAAAATAAATTGATTAATTGATTGTACATGTAAATCCATCCATCCATCCATCCATCAACTATCCATTCATCCATCCATCCATCCATCCATCAACTATCCATTCATCCATCCATCAACTATCATCCATCCATCCATTCATCCATCCATCAACTATCCATCCATCCATCCATTCCATCCTCCATCCATCCATCAAAACATTCATCCATCAAAACAGCCAACCATCCATCAACCCATCAATTTATCATCCATCCATCAAAACATTCATCCATGTAACCATCCATCCATCCATCCATTCATCCATCAATCTATTCATCCATCCATCAACTATCCATCGATTCATCCATCCATCAACTATCCATCCATCCATCTATCCATCCATCCCTCCATCCATCCATCCATCATCCATCCATCAACTATCCATCCATCCATCTATCCATCCATCCCTCCATCTATCCATCCATCCATCCATCCATCTATCCATCCATCCCTCCATCTATCCATCCATCCATCCATCCATCTATCCATCTATCCATCCATCCCTCCATCCATCCATCCATCCATCCATCCATTCAGCCATCAAAACATCCATCCATTGATTCATTCATTCATCAACTATCCATCCATTCATCCATCCATCCATCCATCCATCTATCCATCCATCCATCCATTCAGCCATCAAAACATCCATCCATCCATTGATTCATTCATTCATCAACTATCCATCCATCCATTCATCCATCCATCCATCCATCCATCCATCCATCCATCCATCCATTCAAACCTAACCTTGAATAAAATGCTCCTGGTCAGTGACGTTATGTCATGTGGTCTGAAGGTACTGGGATTGAACTGCTGTTTGGAGGGCTACTGCTGGAACACCTGAGCAAACAGTGGCCCGACGGGTCCAGACCGGGTTCTGGGTCTGTCCTCCGGCGTACTTCTCCCACCTCTTTCAGAAAGAATCAGCAAGTGCCGGCTCACCACTCTGCATCACGGCCTAATTGATTTTCTCAAGGTCCTGATGACATTCTGGATGCACTCTCTTTCCCGGCACCAATTACCCATGATCCTCTGCAGTGTCTCCGTCTGCAGACAGTATGGAGGAGCGGCGACGTTCCCGTACAAACAACCAGGTTGTACATCCTGTTACCATCGACCAATCAGCAGCAGAGCTGATATTCATCTCAGCTTTCAAAGCTAACCTTAGCTAATCTGAGCTATCACAACTACTTTAGGCTAGCAGAGGCTGTCAATGCTAATGTTGGCTAATTTAAGCTATCATAGCTAATGTTAAGATGTCATTGTCAATTTCAGCTTATTTCAGCTACAATGGATAATGCTAGCTAATCTGACGTATTAAAGCAAATTTCAGCAAATTTTAGCTATCACAGATAATGTTAGCTAACCCAGCCAGCTAATGTCAGCTTTAATTGCTAACATTATCTAATATCAGCTTTCATTGCTAATCTTAGCTAATATGAGCCTTCCTTGCTCAAATTGTTAGCAATATCAGCTTTTATTACAAATGAGGGTTGATGTCTTCAAGCTAAAGCTAATTCAAGCAGTAATAGCTCATGATGGGTAATCTGGACCATCTATGCTAAGGTCTCGTAATCTGGAGCATTATAAAAAATGTTGACAGCGACGAGTCGACCGTTTGTTATCGTTGAGGAAACAGTGACGATTGAGGTCACATTTTTTCTTCTTTTCTTCCATTGACAACATTCCTCAGTCGACCCACACAGTTGGTTCTTCCTGGAGTCGATCCGGAGCCTCGCTGAGGCCGCAGGTCTGGACACGATTCTGAAATCTGCCTGAGGCAAAACAGACCGTGACGGCCTGCTGAGAGGCATCAATCAGACCCCAAGTAGAGAAATGGCTAATGCCAACATGTTAGCCTGTTGACACAACTGATGCTAACGAGCTAATTGAAAACACCTATTGTTGATTGGCTAACCTATTGAAAACAACTACAGATAACATGGGCGCCTGTTATCTGATGATAACATGCTAATATTAGCCTTTTTAAAATAGTTAATACTGACAAGCTAGCACGTCTTATCTCATTGAAATAAACAGACAGCTGACATACTATCTAATTAGAAGACACTCATTTTAACATACTAGCCTGTAGCAAACAAGTAATGCCACATGCTAACCTTTTGCGGTTACCCTGTTGCAAGGACGTACAGGATATCCTGTTGGAAACCGCTAATTCTAACATGCTAACCTATTGAAAAAACAAATGCTGACATGTCAGCCGGTCTCACGCTAACATAATTGTCCATTGATAAAAACGAATGATAACATGTTAACCTGTTGAAAAAAAAGTCTTGCTAACATGCTAACCCATTTCAAACAACTGATCTTAATATATGCTTACATGCTAACCTGCTAAAATGCTAGCTTTTTAAAAATAGTAATGCTGACGCATGCTAACATACTGACCGAATGCGAACAACTGATGCTAGCGTCGTGGCCTATTGAAAACAACCGATCATAACAAGCTGGTCTATTGGAAACAGCTAATGCTGACCTGCTAGCCCATTTCATGCTAAGATGTTCATCCATCAGAAACAAATAATGTATTAATAATAGCCTATTAAACATATGTAATGCTGATAAGCTAGCTTGTTTCATGCGAACATGCTAGCCTTATGAAAACAGTTTAAGCTAACATGCTACATTGTTGAAAACAGCTAATGCTTACATATTAGCTTGTTGAAAATGACCGATGCTAAAATGTTAGCCTTTTTAAAATTGGTAATACTGACAAACAAGCCTGTCTAATGCTAACCTGCTATCTGATTAATAACAACTGATGCAAACATGCTAGTTTGTTGAACAGCTAGGTCCATAACTGACTGGACCACAACTCCAAACCGTCTGTCCCTCGGCGACGCAAACCTTCTTTTCTCCTGAATCTTATCATAGCGGTGAGATTAAGTTTAGGAAGGGTAGACGGCGAATCTATAAATAGAAACTGTCTGTCCGCTGTTATCTGGATCTTCCATACGTTCTCTCCTCTCTGACAGAGAGATGCTAATCCTTTTGGGAGAACGTTTCCCACAATTCCCATCGGCACCTTAAATGAGCGAATAGCCATTATCTCTATAAAAACAACTGTGCTTTCTCTTTTTTCCTCTGAAGCGGCGGCGCCGCCGCCGCCATGAATCAGAGAGCGCGTGAATAGAGATGGTGGCTTTGACACTTTCAGGTAGAGGGCGGTTTATTACGCTCGTGTTCAAAAAGGAGGTTCTGGAATCGTCCTCCTGCCCACGTCTCAAAGTGACCTACAGCAACAAACCGAGCCTGAAATTATTATATTTGTTGCCTTCGGTTCGCCAAAGGTTTCATTTCACTTCATTCTGGAGGGCGTGTCTTCAAACCTCTGCTCAAATACAATAAATATAAAGGCAGAAGCATGAAGACGGTCAGTTTCATCCGTTGCGCAGCCACATCCAAAATCACAAACTATAGTTTTAGTGTTCAACTTCCCAGGAGCCTCCGTAGTTCAAACGATGACAGTTCCTAACAATTAACTAAATTAATGAAGCCTTTAGCTTGGAATTAGCTTATATGTTAGCTAATATATATATATATATATATATATATATATATTAGCTAATATAGAAGTTACGATCACTGTAAGTAGCTAACTTTGGCAAACTGATAACTGATATAACGTTAGCTATGATAGCTGATGTGGTAGATGATATGAGCTAATGTTAGCAGTGATACAAGGCTAACATTAGCAACAATACATATTAGGAATATATCAAATGTGATAGCTTATACCAGCTTTCATATTAGCCTTGATAGCTGATACAGGCTAATGTTAGCTGTAATAGCTGATACAAGCTAACATTAGCATTCATAGCTGGTGGAAGACAAAATTAGCTTTGATAGCTAATAAAGGCTAACTTTATGCTGTGATAGCTGCTAACATTAGCTGTGGCAGCTGGCAAAAGCTAACATTAGCTATCATAACTAGTAAAAAAAAACGGCACATAAATATTAATATGCAGATAAACGTGTATAGATATAGATATACATATAGATATACAGTATATATATACAGTATAGATATACATATAGATATACATATATACAGTATAGATATACATATACATATATATACAGTATAGACAGTATAGCTATACATATATATATACATATAGATACATACATATAGATACATACATATAGATATACAGTATAGATATACATATAGATATAGATATACATATACATATACATATACATATAGATACATACATATAGATATACAGTATAGATATACAGTATAGATATACATATAGATATACATATATATAAACAGTATAGATATACATATAGATATACATATAGATAGACAGTATAGATATACATATAGATATACAGATAGATATACAGAATAGATATACATATAGATATACAGTATAGATATACAGTATAGATATACATATAGATATACATATAGATATACAGTATAGATATACATATAGATATACATATATATAAACAGTATAGATATACATATAGATATAGATACATACATATAGATACATATAGATATACATATAGATACATACATAGAGATACATATACATAGATATACAGTATAGATATACAGTATAGATATACAGTATAGATATACATATAGATACATACATATAGATATACATACATATTGATACATACATATAGATACATAAATATAGATATACAGTATAGATATACATATAGATATAGATATACATATACATATAGATAGACAGTATAGATATACATATAGATATACAGTATAGATATACATATAGATATACAGAATAGATATACAGAATAGATATACAGAATAGATATACATATAGATATACATATATATAAACAGTATAGATATACATATAGATATAGATACATACATATAGATACATATAGATATACATATAGATACATACATAGAGATACATATACATAGATATACATATAGATATACAGTATAGATATACAGTATAGATATACATATAGATACATACATATAGATATACATATAGATATACAGTATAGATATACATATAGATACATACATTTAGATACATACATATAGATATACATATAGATATACATATAGATATACAGTATAGATATACATATAGATATACATATAGATATACATATATATACAGTATAGATATACATATAGATATACATATAGATATACATATAGATATACATATATATACAGTATAGATATACATATAGATACATACATTTAGATACATACATATAGATATACAGTATAGATATACATATAGATATACATATAGATATACATATAGATATACAGTATAGATATACATATAGATATATAGTATAAGGTTTATAGGTAGAGATTATTACATAAACGTTCAGACTGTGATTTTAACACATCTGTCCGACAGAAACGATGCTCTGATTGTCCTTGGTTAACGGACGTCTCCTAGAGGACGCCGCTTATCTCTCCTCCTCAGGCCCGCCACCCCCGCCCCCATCCACCATTATAAAACCCGGGCATCTTAAATCCATCGCCGAGGCCCGCCGCCGCCGTCCTCGCCATTATCCCGACCATTAACTGGGATGTTGGCGTCACCAGCGAGGTTTCTTCCTCCTTGGCGCCACGGTCTGAATGCTGATGAGGCGCTGCATGGTCCGTTTCCACGGCGATAAACAAGCTGGGTGGTGATGATGTTAGTGAATGTGTAGATCGCAGGTGTTTACACTTTATGTCTATATATTCATTCATTCATCTATAAATAGAGCCGGCCCGCATATACGCTAAACATCACGTAGATAAATCATCCTTCATAGTTACTGTACGGATAGTTAATAAAGCATAAACGCGTACTTATTTATCCTGTAGGTCATAACGCCACATAAAAAAACAATGTGACTCTAATTTGAACCTCACTTCACGATTTATGGATTCTAGGGATTTATAGAAAATCTAAAAAGTTCAATTTAGGGATGAACATAAAAAATATTTTGAAAATTCCATATGTTAATTTAGCATAATCCAAGAAAAGGTAGGAAAAAGCAATATAGGGACTCTAATGAGCTTGTATCTGTAGCCCCGCCCCCCTCCATCCCCTCCTCTGTCTGTCATCCATCCATCTATCTGTCTTTTTGAATCTCAAGTCATTTCCTGTTTTATTGCGTGTGTGTGTGATCGTGATCCTTGTTGGGATCTTTGTGAAAAAATGAATTGATGCGTCTGGAGGGATTTATCCGAATAAGTACATTTAAATCTGAGTTAGTCCGTCACAGGTTTGGGGTGGAGGACGATGGAGAAAGGGATACGGAGAGGAGAACACCGGCACCAGAGGACGTTTGGCATCCGCATGTGTGTGTGTGGGCTCGGGTTCTGATCGTTGCTGGAGTCGATTCTGATCCGGTGATGTTTCAGACGAGCTACAGGAGAAAAAGAACGAGGTTGAGAAGTTTCTCCTGCAGAAGTTTTTCACCAGTGGAAATAAAACCAGCGTAAAGCTGAATATTTATGCTGCAGGAGAAAACTGACGGTGACCATCGCTGCTCGATACGACACCCAGAATGCACTGGAAAAATTTACCTTCTGGTCTGGCTTCGGCCGATTTATTTTGCAACACCAAACAATATGGTGGGAATAGCAGCTAATAGCAGTTAGCAGCTTGTAGCGGTTGGCAGCTTGCCTTTCACAGCTACCCTCTCCTAGTTAGAACTTCACAGCTAGCCTTTTGCAGTTAGTCTTTTGAAGCTAGCCTTTTGCAGTTAGCCTTTCACAGCTAATCTCTCCTGGTTAGAACTTCACAGCTAGCCTTTCACAGCTAGCCTTTTGCAGTTAGCCTTTCACGGCTACTCTCTCCTAGTTAGAACTTCACAGCTAGCCTTTCACAGCTAGCCTTTCACAGTTAGCCTTTCACAGCTGGCCTTTCGCAGTTAGAACTTCACAGCTAGCCTTTTGCAGTTAGCCTTTTGTAGCTAGCCTTTCGCAGTAAGCCTTTCACAGCTAGCCTTTCGCAGCTAGCCTTTCACGTTTAGCCTTTCACATCAAACTATGCTAATAAGCAGCAGAAAGCTATGCTATACTTCAGACATAAAGATTGAGATCAGATGTGATAAAAATGGAGAGGTGATATGGTTAAAAAAAACTGCAATATGATTTTTTTTAAAAACTAAATTGAGATGTTTTAAAAACTGAGATCAGATATGATAGAAATTCAGATATGATAAAAACAGATATAAAAGGTGAGGTGAGATATGATAACAACTGAGTCCAGATTTCATAAAGACTGATAATGTAATTGTAATAGAGGTAGTTTCAGTTTCCCGTTGAAGGTGTGTAATAAATACCTGAACAACGGACCAATCAGAGCAGAGCGTTGATCTGACTGGGCGTGTCATCAGCCAGACATTCACTGGAAGTTCAAAGGAAACCAGGAAAGTCCAGAGTCTGCATGATGGGAACAAGTGAAGCATCATGGGAATCGGCATTTGTAGAAGCTTCTTTCGCCGTCTGGTGAAACTTTAAAAGAAAAAAGAAGAACATGTGAAGTTAGATTGTGTAGGTCACATGACACGTAGAGAAAATCAGGTGTATTATTCTGTTATTATTATTTTAGATCAATTTTCTATTTTCGATCCCTTTAAATAGTGAAGATGAAGACTTTTGGATCTGCCTCATATCTGCAATGAATTATTAGTCTGGCTAGTTAGTTATGTCCGGAAACTTCCAAATGTGCTGTTTCTTGCGGTGGTTAAGAAAAAGTTATTTTGACCTTACGTTGTGAAGTCATGACGTAATGTCACCAAAATTAAATCATCTCTAAGATGTAACAAAATCTACCACGGGGTAAAATTTCATGCAAATCCGTCCATTAATTTTTGAGTTATGTCCAGAAACCTCCAAAAGTGCTTTTTCTTGCGATCGTAAAAAAAACGTTATTTGACCTCTTGTTGTGAAGTCACGACCTAACGTCACCAAAATCAAAACATCTCTAGAATAGGCCTCCATATACCTCAGGCAGTTGTTTTATTTGTTCTCTTGCTTAAACATAAACAAACAAAAGTAAAAAAAAAACAACATAACCGCGAATTACAAACCTTCAAAATAAAACCCCCCATTTTTTTAACAACTTATTTTTTGAGTGCAGGTTTTTGAATACTGTGCTCGTGAACAGCGAGCCAACCTTCATCTCATTCAGCTGCCCACGTATCAGAACCAGGGGATTGCGGGGGCCGATGACTCACAAGGGCGCCGGAAATTACTTGAGTGTTTTGGGGAAACAAACGCGGCGCAGGAGGAGTGGATTGGCTCGACTGCCGTCACGCCTTCTCCTCTGTGAGGCTCTAAAGGAGCGGGTTTAACATTCAGGCTGACGCGCCTCCGCCTCGACGGCGTCACTCAATCTAAAGACGCACGGCAGCGGCCGCCGCGGGTTAATGCACCCCCGGAGGATCCACGCCATCAGCTTATTGATCGGACGTGTTTAACCTCCTCTTCCCTCAGGGGGCTAAATAAAAACCCCCGCCGCTCATCTCATCGCTGACAACACGTGACGTCGCCGTGAATGACCGCCCGCCGTGATGGATCACATGAATCATGACACCGAGGAGCAGCGGCGGTTTTGTGTGTGTGTGTGTGTGTGTGTGTGTGTGTGTGTGTGTGTGTGTGGGGGGGGGTCCTGAAGGTGAAACCTAGATTGATTTATTTTGGGACTTTCTCCTCTGGCTCGTCTGAGGTGAATCGTCTCTGAGACGATTTATTCGTCCTCGCCAGAATCCGATGTCTTCAGGCCTTTTATGCAGCATTGGAGCAGGTACAATGGCGTTATGACAACTTCCTGTCTGACGGTGAGCGTTTCTAAATTCATGTCGCCATGGTTAGGACTCAAACGTAAACAAACATCCTGGACTGAGGGTGTGAAGAGGCGTGATGCTCGAACTGAATCCTCAAAAAGAAGACATCCGATCATGTGACTAGTTAAAACCCGAGTGTAAAAGAGGCGGAGCCAAAATAGATTTATGGGGTCGCTGTTGTCGTCGCATTGCTTCCTCCTTTCACACAGATTCTGTGGAACCTAGAGAAGATCTAAACTAAAATCAGAATCCGATGGCAGCAATCCGTCCGCAGAGAAAGTGGATCGTGAAGGTCCAAGACCCTGGTAGTCCCTGCCCCGCCCCCCTAAACGTTCCTGCTCCAGACCAGAACCCACAGGAGATGAACTAAAGGGGGAGCAGGTCTGGGTTTTAGTCCTCGGTTCCTGCATTGGGGGGAGATTAGCTAAACGCTGCTTCTCAGAGTGTGAAGGTAAGAGGAGTCACACAGACGGGGGTCTAGAGGAGATGAAGAACCCTTCAGGGATCTGGACCGGAGGCTTAATTTCCCTCCACCTTTGATCCGAGACCCGCTTTAATCTTTCACGTATAATATCGCCATCAATTCTCCACCGATAAACTGCAGAGTGACATCATTATAAATCCCGAGGTTCGTCGAGGCGGATCCGTTTCATCCTTTTAATATCCTGCAGCGAGACTTGAGGTTCCTGACGAGTGTTTGTGTTAATGAGGTGTGAAAGCGAGGCGATGATCTGCTCTCTGGAGGTTCTGCTGACGGTCTTCATGTCTCTGTAGGATTCATTCATCTGCCGACATGAAGAAACGTCCCAAACGAAGGGTTTGATGTACGTTTCGATTACGGGATGTGACCCAAAGTCCCCCCCCCCCACCCAAAGTCCCTCCCCCCCACCCAAAGTCCCTCCCCCCCCCCCATTCATCTGGGCTTCCAAATCTTACGGGCTCCTCAATCTCGAAGAACCTCTATGGACTTTACTGACTTTCTAACTCCTACCTACTTCTTTTCACAAACAAACTCTGCCTTTGAGCATCGGACCTGAAGAACCTGGAGATATGAAGTGTTACTCCTGCTTGTGTCAATTCCATTATTTACCGTGGCTAATTAAATAGTTTTAGCAGTTAAGGTCATTAGTCTGGTGGTTCTGGGTAATTACCAGAGCGCTTTAGGTGCATCAGAACTATTACTGCTCGTTGGACTGGTCACTAGCTTCCCTGGATCTCCGAACTAGATCTAGGATTTAGTTAAACCAAAAACAGAACGACTTCTGACTCCTACTGACCTACTGACCGACTGACCTCTACTAACATCTGTGCACGTACCGACTTCTGCAATTCTGCCATTTTCTACCAATGTGACAAAATTTTCTGACTTTTACCCGTCAGCCAACGTCTACCATCATTCTACTATCTTGCCAACCCTCTACCAACCTCTACCAACCCTCTACCAACCTCTACCAACCTCTACCAACCCTCTACCAACCTCTACCAACATCTACCAGCCTCTACCAACCCTCTACCAACCTCTACCAGCCTCTAACAACCTCTACCAACCCTCTACCAATCCTCTACCAACCTCTACCAACACTCTACCAACCTCTACCAACCTCTACCAACCCTCTACCAACCTCTACCAACCTCTACCAACCCTCTACCAACCTCTACCAACCCTCTACCAACCTCTACCAACACTCTACCAACCTCTACCAACCTCTACCAACCTCTACCAACCCTCTACCAACCTCTACCAACCCTCTACCAACCTCTACCAACCCTCTACCAACCTCTACCAACACTCTACCAACCTCTACCAACCTCTACCAACCTCTACCAACGCTCTACCAACCTCGACCGGTTTGTCATCCTCAATCGACCTCTACCAGCTTTTACTGACTTGCTAAACTCTTTCGACTAGCCAGCGTCTACCAACATGATAACCTTCTCTGACCTCTGCCCACCAATCAACCTCTAGCCTATTATACCGACTTCGACTGGCTTTTCATTCTCTACCAACGTCGCCCAACTTCTACCAACCTGCCAACCTTTCCCGCATTTGAATGGTTTGCCAACGTCTACTGACATCTACTGACTTGTCAGCTTCTACCAACATGAAACCTTCTGCGACCTCGGCCCTGTACTCACCTCTACCAGCTTCTACCAGCTTCTACCATCTTCTAACATCTTCTACCATCTTCTAACATCTTCTACCATCTTCTAATGAAAATATGAATCTATTTTTTATCATTAACATATGAAGTCATGCTCATATTTGCATATTTCTAAACCATCTTGTAATTAATGCCGATGGATGTATTTATATCAATTATATCATTGACATTATCTAACCTAATAGTTTTAGCAGTTGAGATCATTAGTCTGGTGGTTTGGATAATTACCGAACAGCTTCAGGGGCCTCAGAAGAAATACAAACTTCATCACATCCTGATGGATGAAAAGTCCAATGATGGTTCTGGACCCACATATATGGACCGATGCTGAAACTGGAGACTGACTCTAACAACTTACACCGATTTGCCGACCTTAATCAACCACCACCGACTTCTACGAACCCGTCTGACCTCTACTGACCTTCCATTCACGAACCAACTTTGAACCAACTAGCCAAGCCTCTGCCGACCTCTTATGACCTCTACCAACTTACCAACAACTACTGACTACTACCAACTTTTTCAAGCTCGTCAACTTCCACCGATATTTTTAACCAACCTGCCAACCACTATCAAGACGTACCTTCGACCAACTTGTTCAAAATCTGCCAATTTTGCCAACAAATACCGACTTTTAGCACCTTGCTAAGCCTCTACCCACATCTTCTGACCTTGAAAAACTTGCCCAACACTACCGACTTCTACCAACCTCTGCTGACTTGCCAACCCAATGACTTGCCGATCTCCCTCCCCCTCTACAGAGGCGTACTAACTTGCCCAAAACCGTGACTCGACCTCCAAACATCTGGCAAACGCTTAAACTTCTGCCCACTCCATTGACTCTATTAACCTCCGGAGGATCATCTGAGCTCGTTCAGTTTTTTTGTTCTTCCATCCGAGCTCTTCTTTACTTTCCATTCCTCGTACCTTCGTCTTCAGGCAGAAGCTGTAAAGACCTACTGTTTGACCTGGCGAGCGGCGAGCAACTAGAGACCAGCTGATCGCCATAGAAGATCCTCAAGCAGCTAAAACCAGGTTTTTCCCGCGGAGGTGGTGGAGACCAACAACAGAGACATAAGATGGGACCCATCAGGTGACAGGACCCTGTTGAT
Organism: Lophius piscatorius; assembly: GCA_009660295.1. NCBI lineage: Eukaryota > Metazoa > Chordata > Actinopteri > Lophiiformes > Lophiidae > Lophius > Lophius piscatorius. Next base: position 30,555 of record VRLP01005798.1, read on the forward strand.
CTGTAACTTCTGGTCTGAGACCAGGGTTGAAGTGGATCTTCATAATAGATAAACCAGAACTAACTGAACCAGAACTTGCTTCCTTTGACATTCTACGCCAGTTTTTTTTTCCGGTAGTTTTTTTCCGGATTCTGACCTTCAACCAGGTGGTCCTCTTGTGCGACTCCGGGGTTTTAACATTAAATCTTTTCGCGAAGCCTAGAACTTGATTTAATTCTGCTTCATCTCAGACTTCAAACCGGGCTCATTATCATATCCTGGATAACCTAATCCTCCACCTGCTGCCCGCGTCAGAGGAGGCTGCTGGGAAAGGTGCGATCTGCATCCACCCTGGGTCTAGTGTTTACACTTCCTCTCCATAGATTCAGATCCTGGATCTATTTCGGTGGCTGGTTCTCCGGTGAAATCAGAACCTGCTATAAATGGAGCAGACGAAAGACAATATAAATAGAACATTTGAAATACTCCATTACTTCCATTTGTGATATTTGAGCTGACGATCACGGAGACGCGACCTCCGTGTCCTCAGAGAAAGGTTCATTTTTAGCTTCACCTAATTACCCATAATTCACCCTCCACCGATGGTGGCGGGACGGAAGGTGTGTCCGTGTTTACTCAGGTGGAGGAGGAGGACACAACGACGTGTTCCATCCCGCTCTGAGGGGTTTGAGCGCCGCCGACTTCCTGCCAAATGTGTGCCCTAGTTGTGTTTGGCAGCTCGTCGCCTCCAGGCAGCGGTCCAACAAACACACAGCACCTGTCAGACATGACAGGACCGCCGGGCCGGGCCGGGCCGAGCTCTGCTCCTACCTGAGAAGAGCAGAGCCGTGCAGGCCTCACGAAGGTCTGTGGTGACATCTTCTCCGCCGCATGAGGCGGAGAGAACAGGATGATGGAGCTGGACTCCAGGAACCAGAGCAAACATAAGGTTTAAGATACCAGAATCAGAACCATGTGGGTCCAGACTGAGAGAAATACAGCCAGAGCGGTACTCCGCTACTATTAACTAGTATTTCTATTAGTTTCTCTTTAGAACTATGATATTGGACCCTTGAGAACGTCGGTATCGGTGTGATTAGAAATAGAGCATCCTCCAGTTGGGTGTGGGGTGGATTTTGGGTTTGATCAGACCCAGAGAGGATCGGATCAGAACTCCTCACCACTATGTGGTATAATGATGAGTCTCTAGTGCCTCTGTGATGTAATGGCGTGACTCTAGTTCCTCTATGATGTAACGGCGTGACTCTAGTTCCTCTGTGATGTAACGGCGTGGCTCTAGTTCCTCTGTGATGTAATGGCGTGGCTCTAGTTCCTCTGTGATGTAATGGCGTGGCTCTAGTTCCTCTGTGATGTAATGGCGTGGCTCTAGTCCCTCTGTGATGTAACAGTGTGACTCTAGTTCCTCTGTGATGTAATGGCGTGACTCTAGTTCCTCTGTGATGTAACGGCGTGACTCTAGTTCCTCTGTGATGTAACGGCGTGACTCTAGTTCCTCTGTGATGTAACGGCGTGACTCTAGTTCCTCTGTGATGTAATGGCGTGACTCTAGTTCCTCTGTGATGTAACGGCGTGACTCTAGTTCCTCTGTGATGTAATGGCGTGGCCCCCCCATAGTCCATCCTCACCGTTCCACTTGCCTCCCTTTCATTCACACACATGTATTCCTTCTCGCCGCCACTGACATTCATTCCTCCACCTCTCCGGGTTCTGCTCCACCTACTCGCCGCTCTCACTACAGGTCACAATGTCCTCCAACCACATAGTCCTCGGCGGTTGGTCTGTTCTCACCTGTCAGTCTATCCATCACCATATCAAACAAGAAGGAGCTCAGAGCCAATCCTTGATGCAGTCCCACCTCCACCTCCACCCATCCCTGACTTCTCCTGCGCACCTCACCGCTCTCATACATATCCACCCCCAGACCTCCTCATTCAATCCCACAATCCCCCCCTCGCTCTGTCCTAAACCTCCTCTGAATCCACAAAGACACAATTCAGCTCCTTCTGACCTCCTTCTAAATTTCTCCTCCAGCACTTCCAGAGCAAACATCTCATCTGTGGTTCTCTTTCTTGGCATGAATTCCGTTCTGCTGCTCACAAATTGCAAACCCCCCTTTTTTTCTTTTAACCTGGCTTCCACGACTCTCTTTTTCCCAGATCTTCATTATGGATCATCAGTTTCGTTCTTGAAAATAACCACCGGGACACTTTCCCCCTCCATTCCTCAAACATCCTCTCCCTTTTTGTTCAAGATCGTTTTGAGTAATCTCTCTCCTAGTCACCTCCATGCCGCCACTGGTATGTCATCAGCACCAACCGCCTTTCCACTCTTCATTCTTCAAAGCCGCTCTCACCTGTTTTCTTTACTCACTTCACTCTGTGAACTTCCTGATTTTCAGCCCTCACAACTTCCAGCCTTCGCCACAACATGCTTCAACAGAACTTTACTAGAAGTTCATGACCTCCTCCGTGTGGAATGAGATGAGGAGCGACAGCGAGTGGAATTCTGGAACTAACTGGGACCAGATTTTAAAAATGATGATAATAATAATTGTATCCACTGACCAATAATGCAGAACAATCTGTTTCCTGGAAACGAGCGGGTCCTCAGGAGGATGAAATGATTGAGGTACTTATTTCCTTCATCGCGGTCTTCCTCTCCTTCATGTGTTTCTGCTTGTTTTTATGTTTATTCTCTGTTTTGAAGGTCGACCTCGCATGGAAATGAAAAATATTTGAGGAGAAAAAGAACCGATTTCTTCGACTACAACTTTATTTTCCAGCAGCTTTTTGGCTAAACTGTAATTTACTCTCAGTGTCCAACTGGTAATTAGAGAAGACACAACCTCCCCGACGCCTTACAGTAATTACATACACACACACACACACACACACACACACACACACACACACACACACACACACACACACACACACACACACACACACACACACACACACACACACACACACACA
>VRLP01005799.1:0-33528 GCA_009660295.1 Lophius piscatorius
AGCCTGAAAATATTGCTTTTAAGCTAAGCGACAAAAAGGCAAAACTGAGCTGCCTAAGAGGAGGTTTGCACTCTCTGAATGCTATTTAATCCATTTCATTACTGTTATTATTGCTGCTATTACTATAATTACTGCTGCACCGCTATATCTGCTTATACTACAATTATTACAACTAATGCTACTTCTGTAGTTACTAATGCTGCTATCACTGTTTATATTGTAGCTAATAGTATTATTACAACTGTTATTACTGGTATTACTTCTACCGATACTGTTATTTCTGCTGCTGCTACAATTATTACTACTGATGCTGCCATGAAAGCCATTAATGCTGTCACTACTTCTACTATTACCAGAACTTAACTTATGCTGTTGTCCTTGACAGCAAGGATATATTCCCGAAAAGTCCACAATCTCATAATTTGTACAAGCAATCCCCCTTATTGAACTTGTCAAATTGAAAGTGAACTCATCTCTACAGTATTTTTTTTTTTTAAAAACCTCCCCGAAGTGAGTAAAATATGAACTATTAGATCAAAACATGGGTAAAATGTGATATGCACAGCACGTATCACCTCGAGTCCATTCATATGCAAAAAATTCTGACTAAATAATATTATAGTCAAGCACTGTTTGGAGTAAATCACCTCCTAGTGTAAGAAATATACAACCGACCCTTCCCAATATCAACCAACTTACCAATAAGTTTTTCCTCTCACTGAAGTCAATGGGGGTCTAAAGTTTGAAAAGGATCCGAGAAATGGTTTTTGAAGTAATTTCTTGAAAACAGTGTTTTTAGTGAAAAAGCTCCCACTAGCGGGTAAAATATTGAACGTTTACAGTGACTTATGATATATTCATCAAAGGTCTCCTCGAGTCGATTCATATGCATTTAATTTAGACTAAACTGGAACAACAGTTAGGAAGTAATGTCTGTAAAACAGTGTTTTCCGTAAAAAAAAAATGCAAACCCTAGTGAGTGAAAGGTGAACTATTAAAATGAAATGTAAAACATAGATCGCCTCAAGTCAAATCGTATGCACCAAATTGGAAAAAATCGTAACAATACTTGAGAATTTATGCTTAAATTGGCATAAATTTGCATACATTTGGCGATAAAGCTCCCCCTACTGTTAAAAAAATACAACTGATCTTTCCCAAACTCAAACCAGTTTTTATTAGCAATAAGGTCTATATAGGTATACAATTTGAAAACATTCCTTCAAATATTTTATGTAATTGCACTAACAAGAAGGATCTAATCATATCCCAAAAGAGTCGGGGATATTATGGAATTGTCATCGCCGCAGCCACAGATCCTTGGTATTAATGCGATAACTCAAAAACTATTTCATGGATAATTTAAATTTTTTTATACCAACATAGACCTTAGTGCCAGGAAGAACGGGAGTGATTTTGCGATTGATCGTTTTATATTTCCAATACTAGGGGTATAGCCTTTTTGCCAAAAGATTTGGAAACATAAATTCACAAACATTGCTCAGATTATGTCCAAAATTGGTGCATTATAATCAACTCCAGGAGATCTGTCTTGCTTACATAATTCTTTATTTTATCCATATTTTAATCTAAAAGTTCATATTTTACTCACTTCGGAGAGCTTTTTTATTAAAAATACTATGGCGATAACTTCAAATTCAATTAGAGGCGTTCAATCAAGGGGAGTGGCTTGTACAAGGAATGGGATGGGGGATTTCTCGATGATATACCCTCGCTTACGGGGATTGCATCACGGGTATTGTTACAACTGTAACAAGACTATAACTTCTACTGATAGTGTTATTTCTGCTACTGGTATTATTAATACAGCTGTTAATTATGTTGTTAGTGCTAACAACTATTTATCATATGGCAACTTCTACTGTTATTACTGCTGCTACTGTTTTATTGCAACTGTCATTCTTACTGTACTGCGTCTCAATTTCTCTAACAACTCTCATATAAATAATGATGCCGATGCACTTCAAAATTCTATGTGTAAGATTTCATGGTCAAGGATTGATACAATGACAGTCACACAATCACTAACCATTGCTTTTAGGCTCAGTTATAAAATGGCAACACTCAGCTGCCACAGAGGGGCTGTGCACTTAGATGAATGCTATCTAATAATAATAATAATTATACATTTAATTTATAACGCACTTTACATTTGGATCAAATCTCAAGGTAAAAGCAGATAAAAGCATCAATATAAATATAATAATAATCATACAAAAATATGACCAAAAGGCAGCAATGTTAATTAAAAGTTATAGGTTATGCTAAAAAGGAAAGTTTTAAGTCCTTTTTTAAATGTGTCAGTCGTCTGTGGAGCCCTCAGATGGTCAGGGAGGGCAGTCCACAGACGAGCGGCAGCAGAACAGAAGGCCCGATCACCCATGGTGCTGGGCTTAGTCTGGGAAAGGAGGAGGGGGTATGAGTGGGTAGAACAGAGGGATCGTGTTTAGGTCAGTGGGGTGAGTAGTTCTTTTAGGTAGGGGGGTGCGTTGCCATGGATGCACTGGTGTGTGAGGAGAGTGATCTTATAATCAATCCTGTTTGAGATAGGAAGCCACTGAATGGAATAAAGAATGTGGGTGATGTGTTTGTGTTTACGCACTCTCATCAGGATCCTTGCAGCACTGTTTTGAGCCTACTGAAGTCTTTGAAGACTTTTATCAGGGATCCCGATGAGAAGTACATTACAGTTATCCAGTCTGGAGGAGACAAACGTGTGGACCAGCTTTTCAACATCTCTCAAGGTGAGTGAAGAAAGGAGTTTGGAAATATTTCTGAGATGGTGAAAGGAGATCTTGCAGATGTGTAATCTAATACATTATTAACATCTAAATGCACATCTGCAATGTTCAAATCATTCTCATAATTTTCTTTTAGTGCCACCATTCAAACTAATAATATTAATAATAGAGAGAACAACATTCTTTCTTTTATAGATGGATTACCACAAAACTTTGTTGTGGAATTTTCTCTCACACCCATTAGCGATTATAAATACCTTTTTCATCCTGTCCTACAGCACTGTTCATATTTCCATCAGAGTCAGCTGCATTTTGTTTACCCAAATTTTCTATTGCTACCAACCTGCATGAAAGATGGATGTCATCAGCATTACAAGACAGTTTTATGTTGAAATAACTATATATAAATATGTATTGTAAAATAAAAAATATTTGCATACAGTTTGTAACAGTGAAAACAATGCAGTGTCGTTGCATCATTGAAATATTACAAGATTTAGTAATTGCATTATTGCATTCAGTAATGTACAAAACCAGTAAGGAAATTCAACATCATTGTGTTCAATGATGAATGAATGATGTTTACATCACATGACTTTTTTTCTGTTCAAAGGACTACATATGAATGTTGGAAAATGAATATAAGGGGGTTAGATTGTGCTAAAGAAATTCAAATGATTTTTGGTATTAAAAATTGTGTTTAATAAATTAAATTTATCTGTTTACTACATGCAACATAATTCTGTTCAGTTACAGAAAAATACCATTGTAAAATTGAATAAAATAAACTGTATGATGTAGCACTCAATTAAAACATGTTATTGATATTTGCTTGAAAGCATTTAGTGATAAGGACTTTTCTAATAATTTTCCCATTTATTCAAAACACTTCTGTGGGAGAGGCAGACATAATTAAGCTAAAGAAAAATGTGATTTTTATTTTTTAGAAGTAACATACTATGAGAAAAACATATATTGTATATATAGACATTGGCAATGTCCTTTTAGCTCACCATTGTGCTTAAATAAAGCTTCATGGAGCTGCTTACATGGCTTTAGACTGTCATGTGCACTAAAAGTACAAGTTTCTGATAGAAAAGTGAGGAAGATAACCAATCAAAATTCTCAGTTTTTGGGGGTGGCGGGCTTGCCTCCACAGTGAAACGGGGTATCCAGTAATATCGTGGTTTCTAATGGCAACAAGTAAGAAAAGAAAAAAAGGAAGCATACTGTCATGGAAAGACTGTATTTCATCCTATTGTTAGCTTTGCATGTGAACAGCAAAAATAATAAGCTCATTTTTAGAAATAAAATATGAGGGGCAAAATAATGAATAAGCATGGTACCCTTTTTTTATGAGGAAACAAATACATTTCTGCTTTACAAGCAGAAAACAATGTAGCAACTCATCACCCCTTTCACCTAGTAACAAAAACAAGTCAGCATAAAAAGCATTTGCTTAAGCTATAATGCAATTGGTACTCTCCTACAGACTGACTTCTTCTTCACTTCTCTAAACTACGTTGTTACAATAGAGCTGCCTTTCACAAAAACATAACAGATCCACGTCCACTCAAAGTTTATCCCTGAGCTCTGGGTCGATTGACGCTTGGATGGGAAACTTGGCGTTTTAGGCTGCATAACAGTTGTTCTAAGTTGGCTCAGTCACCTCCGAGTGTGATAAATCTGAGTTAAACCTATGCAAAAGGACTATCGAAAGTAAAGAAGGACAGAAGAAATTGTGGCACTTACAAAAAACTACCCGTGCAAGTAGATTGATCCTAGTTTTGCCAATAAGTTAGGTCTTTATTCTTCTTATTTGTCTTGCCTCATCAGAGAAAGAGGAAGTGCAGGTGGAGATGAATCAATTTATAACAGGTGCTATATAATTGACCTTTGATGTCACAAGGTGAGGATACAATCATAAATGATAAAAGTAAATGGAGATCGGGCGATAAATGAACAGGAAGTGCTATGATACGATTAAGCAGGTGTATCCTATGGTCACAAAGACCTCTAATCCGTTGGTCTGCGCAAAATTCGGAATGAATGTTTCACTGCCTTGAAGTCTGTTCAGAGAAAACATTTGAAGGTAAAGTCATCATTCACTCCAGCAGCTGTCATTGTGTGGAGCGCGGAGATCCATTACATCCTCCTGTGAGTGACCAGTTTGCATAGGTTACCTATTCTGGTTGGGACAGTGTGATTCAGTGTGGGACAGTGTGATTGAACATGTTCCAGTCCAATCTAGTGTAAAGTGGCTGGAGAGTCATGTTTGACTTCTTGGTAATATTTGGCCATTGGATAGTCAATATTCAACTCAGGGTTTGTTGAAGAAATCCTGCCATGGAGCAGTTTAGGTAGATTACAGAGTAGATTACCATGGTGACTGACTCATTGTTTAACTGACCCCACTCAGAGCTTCCCTCATCTCAGGGTTAACAAACTCAGAATCTCCTCTAAAACTGTTTTCTGGAATATATGTCCAGATTAAGTCTGTTCATAACACACACACATCTTCCACAAACAGCATCCTGCTGTGTGTGTACCTCATGCTAAAATGTATAAACAATCCAAAAATTGTCAACTTAAAGTCCATCATTGCACAACTAAAACATCAAACACATCCCTCAATAAAGCAGCATTGGGGGATTAAACATGGTGTTGCAGAATATCTAAATATTTAAATATAAATACTTAATCTCAGTTTCTCATTTTTGCCCCTTCTGTGTCATGAATGATGCATAAGCAGTGAGAGAAACACTGACTTTGTACCTATAATATGGCTCAGTGGCCCCTAGGTCGTTGATCCTTTAATTTACTGACTGATGTCATAAATAGAAGTTGGAGAAAATATGTTGCTTAAGGTGCACATCACTGCTGACGTTAGAATACCCCCTGCACAGTCTACCACTGTCCGTTGTGATTATTAATCTCCCTAAGCGCTCTGCTTCTGTCACACCACTTTCTAAACGCAGCAGGAATCCTACCTGTGACATAAGAGATCATTTACCCAGGCTCCTTCAAAATCCAGCTGGTTTGTTGTTGTTTCCCGTCTCTGTCAAGACTCCCGTTTTCCCATGTGTCAAGCAACATAGCGGAAAAATGTTGATTTGATTTAAATACACATTCCCCAGAAGTTACACAGCCTTAGCACAAAATTTCAAAATATATTACAGCTCTGGCTGTGTAGAGTGATGTCACCAGATCCTCACAATTAATTCAATGACAAATAATGATTTATCATATTTATGCAGATGAGGGTAATGTCTGCCTTACATTTTACCTGTAGTCTAAAGGGACATTACAGCTATATAGGGAATGGGTATGGATCTTTATACTTTTGTCAATTTTTATATTATTTTTTCCTTCTTAAAGGATTTGAAAGTGATCTATATTTGAAAAATTGTGTGTAGTAATTTTTACTTTAATGCTTGAATTGTTGTAAAGTTTCTTGTGGTTCCAGAGATGCTATTGAAAAACCAAAAAAAATCAAAAAGGGTCTACTCATCAGAGAAAATCAAATCAGATAATATTCAGCATTTTGGGTTTAAAATACACATGAGTAATAAATTTTATTCTACCACAAAAAACTCTTTATGTCACAAAAGATGTGAAAAAATATGCACAGGTGTCTAACTGTTTATTTGGTTGTCAACAATTCTCATGAAAAGACTAATTGTTCAACTTTTGTCCGCGGTCTTGATCCCATTAAAGAATACTAAACCATGACTGGCAATATACTGTTATTAACTCAGCTATATATCTTAAAGAAATCTTATGGGGTTTTTTTCTGTAAAAAAAAACAAGGTAAAATAAGGAAAATAAATAAAAACAAATAGTGCGACTTTGGCGCCTAAAGTGTTTGCGAAGTTCAGTCCGTTTTGGAAATTCCTGGTCAATGTTAGCATGGGTTGAGCTGAAGTGGCGCTGAAGATTTGAAGCCTTGAAATACGCTAATGATGCCTGGCATATAAGGCAGAATGGCTTGCCATTACGTTCAACAAAAAAATATGAACTCTCCCACTCTGTTAAAAACGTCCTGTGTTCATCTTCATATTTTCGTTTAGCTGTGCATTTTTTCCCTGCCATTTTTAGAGTGAACTTGACACTAATTGTTCTCAATAATAAGGTTTTCCCTTCCTCCAAGCTGAGCAGGCAGTTTTATGTTGCAATCACACCAAACCTGTTTGCGAACACGCATACACATACACATAAAAAAAAAACACAATCACAAAATTCGATATGACGTAAGAGCCGCATGAAACCAGGCAAAGAGCCACATGCGGCTCGGGAGCCACAGGTTGGCCAGGCCTGGACTACTGGATGACCATGCATGTGTTCGGGAACAGCCTGTCACCAGCAGAGGCAACATATGGTCTGAGAAAAGCTGCAGAATATGGAGAAACTGATCACGGCACAGATGGAAGGGATTTGGTCTTCAGAAATCTTTACGCTTATGATGGACTCCCATCAGTGTCAAAGGTGGTTGAAGTTCTCGATCTCCTGCAGCGCACCAATGCCCTTGGTCTTAAGTCCAACTTAAGGCTTCAAGAGATAGCTTCGAATAAAACAAGTGTCATGGAGGCTTTTCCTCCGAAAGAACGAGCAAGTGACTTCAAGATCTAGGAGAAGACCCCTTGCCCCTCCAAAAGAGTTTGGGTTCAAGCTGGGAACTCCAAACTGACAGTTTCTCCTTCAGTGTGTCAAGGGATGTTAACCATTCACTCGGAGTGAAATACTGTCCATAGTAAACAGTCTTTATGATCTCCTTTGGATTTGCTTCCCCCATCACAGTGCAAGTCAAGGCTTTCGTAGGAGAACTGTCCACAGAGCAGCATGAGTGGGACACACCGCTCCTACCGGAGAAAAGACACAGAGGAAAGCATGTTCTAACTCTTAAACTGAGATGGAACAGGTTGACATTGAAAGACCATGCAGTCCAGTCTCCATGTCATGGCGTAAATGGACAGAGCTATGCGTTTTCTCAGACGCTTCTACTATGGCTATTGCTGCTCTAGCCTACCTGCGTGTCTTGGACTCTGATTAAAAATGGCATGTAGGTTTTGTTATGAAAAATCAAGGCTGGCTCCTTACCCCATCCACACCGGACCACGCCTGACGTTGTGTTCAGCAGTCTTGGCGGTTGAGCTGGCACAAGTGATCCATTGTGAAATATAGCTGGAGTTGCAAGCAGTCAGGTTCTTCACAGATAGTTGCATTGTGTTCTACACAACAGTTCAAGAATGTTCTATATCTATGTCGCTAACCGAGTAGCTCGCATTCGGAGCTCTACCAAACCAAAATAGTGGCACTACGTGTTTACTGACGAGAACCCAGCATACCATGGAACCAGGCCAATTATAGCAGCTTACATGGCCTCATCCAGTTGGTTCCATGACCCTCAATTTCTTAGCCAGCCAAATACAGAATAAGACGGTCAGGCGGAATCATTTGAGCTTGTGCAACCAAACACAGATAAAGACATTCGGCCTCAAGTCACCTCCCTTGCAACCAAGGTCACAGAGCAGTCTCTTAGATCACAAAGATTTGAACACTTCTCTACTTGGAAGATTCTGGTAAGAGGCATGGCAAGTCTCATTCATGTAGCCAAGTTATTCTCCACTGAAACTAAAACTGATGAATTCAAAGTCTGAGGCTCAAAAATGTCTGACCTGCCAGCTCACTGATTGGCTACGGACCCTCTTTTTACCCATGTAGGACTTGATGTCTTCGGTCCGTGGGGGGTTGTAACCCGGAGGACACCATGCGGCTCTGCTGATAGAAAAAGATGGGCTGTCATCTTCGCTTGCCTAAGTACTAGAGCCGTCCACCTGGAAGTTATTGAATCTATGTCGACCTCGAGTTTCATCAATGCTTTGAGGCGCTTCCTATCCATAAGGGGACCTGTTAAACATCTCAGGTCGAGGCAAAAAATTTCATAGGTGCATGTATAGAGATTCAGATTAACACAGACGACCCCGAGACCAGGGTTGTACTCATTCCTCGCATATGGGAAGAGCACGGGAGAGGTTGACGGGAGTGGGTAGACGGGTCTTGGATGCACTGCTGGTAAAAGAAGGAGCTACCACATTGACCAATGAAGTCCTAACAACCTTGTTTGCTGAGGTTAATGCCATCATGAATGCCAGACCGCTGGTCCCAATCTCATATGATGCAGAGATACATGAAATGCTCTCACCTGCCACTCTCCTAACCCAAAATGTGAGTGTTACTCCCACAGCCCCAGGAGACTTCGAATTGGACCACCTATGTATGGGACAGTGGCGCCAGGTCCAGAGCTTGGCAGACTCCTGCTGGAAAATTTGGAGGCTGGAGTACTTGGCAACTCTTCAGCAACGGAGACTCTTTACTATCACTATCACTATCACAGCCACTATCAGTGAGTATGGTTATTCCTAGCTAGTTAAGTTGGTTATAACGTTGTGTGCATCAGAATATTGCTAAAATCATTTGAATTCGATTGGGAAACTTCCCGATTAGCATTATGCTAATGCATTATGCTAATGCTAATCGCGAAGCTAACTATTAACATGAGTATAGCTAGGCTATATAGTTATCACATTGTTAAGCCTCATTTATGGTGGTTGTTAATTATTATGTGGGTTCATGGCCATTTGCTACAGTTTGTACCTCATTTACTTATCTGGGACTTCATCCTACTGTAAATATGTTGTTGTTTACTATGGTTATTTAAAATTAGGATACTTTTGTAGGGTAAAAGTGTTTTTAGGTAAAATTCTGAATAGTTTAGCATATTCTGTTAGTTTAGTAGTATCGCAGTTTTACAACTTTACCAGACTTCAGTAAACATACTCAACATGGAATCGTGTCTACTGGGTCTTTGTGTTAGCTATCTGTCTGGCAAAACAGTTGACATATTTTGCCAGGACAGAATAGAAGGTGTTGCTAATCTATATTCTAATTGTGTATGTTTTACAGCGTTGACCTTACATTTTCCAGCTGCATCCCTGAGAGTGTCAAAAGGACTTGGGAGCAAATAAATAATATAAGATCATTAAAACTGATGCCTTCATATGTTATTGCTAGAAGATAGATGCTTCATACAGATGATATGAGTTTTCAAAAGCACAATAAATGACTTCACTCGGTTGGATGGCTCATTTAGCTGAGTCCACCTCACGCTATCAGGTGATAGGTTGCATCAATACATGTGTATTAGCCCTCCATACCAAAAGACTTTATACATTATTTGTTTTGCACTCTTTTGCCATCGTCACAAGCGGGTGATTTTTAATCATAGAGCTCTGTATTTGCTATAGGTTTGTAGGTCGACTTGAACGGCAAATTAGAACAGGAATGTAGGAATAGTTCTCTATTAAACCCCACAACTTTTATATCTGCCACAGGCACTTCAGGGCTCAATTTGTGGTTACATGAGGGGAGAGTACGTGTTAGGATAAAACATTAATTTGAATGGTTACTATTTTTTTCCTGCCATTGAAATAAGTGACCAGGCTTACAATTTTGCTTACACTTATTTTAAAATAAATTCATACATTTAGTTACAATTTATTTGGTCGCTATTGCTGCAATCCAGACTCCTCATACGTAAGTGCTTCATGTGTGTTATAACACAGGTTTCTTTTTCTAACAAAACGGTGACACTGTGAGATAAAGCGTGCTCTGTTTACATCTCAACCTAAAGGTCAATATATATGGGAATTTTGGCTCATTTGCATTGACCTGTTCCTCTGTGAGCGTGCTCAGCGGGGAGTCTGCAGAATGCACAGAAGAGCTGAAGCAGGCAGTCGTTGGAATGGCTGCACAAAATTAAGTCAGGTGTTGCCACAGCATGGGGCACATCAATAGCAACCCCCTCCAGTTCTCCTCCACCCCCACCTTCCTGTTTGCAGCAGTATGACGGAAAAAAAAAGAGCATCTCACTGAAGACTCATCATTCTACTCTGATGATGTTTGCTGAAAGCCTAATGACTGTCTGCAAGCGCAATGGAAATCACATGTGTCTGTGTCAAATTCAACACATCTAAATTTAGTTTGCTTCTTTCAATACCTCCTAGATGCATCTGGAAGAACAATACAAACTTTTTACAGAATCCTCTGAGGTGAATACATGCCTCTGAAGAAGTAAAAACAAAGCCGTCAGAAACTTCAATAATGTATACTCATACTAAATAAATGCAGATAAACCACAAGTTCAGTCAGAAAGACTATCCTCTCAAACATTTGTGCCACAGTAATCCTCATAACACAAATACATCACCTTTCACACCTGCTCAGTCTCAATCGCCTGTTCCATGGTGTGGAGCACAAATTGATATCAGCTGCAATCAATCAGGTAGCCACATGCGTCCAGTCATTGTATCACACCTGCATGCTTAGCCCATCACCACCAACTTTAAAATACATGTCTGTCTCCATTCATTCAGTTGCTGGTTTATGAGCTCTCCATCTCCCCATCTCCACCTAGTCTTCGCAGACCCATCAGCATCAGCAGAGTCATCAGCCATGGCCACCAGTATTCAGGCTCCACGAGTTTGTGAGAAAACATACTTTTTGTAAGGGTTAGAATTCCAGGAAATGGCCTGTCTGAAGGACTGAAAATTACATTTCTAATTACAATTCCAAACACACCTTGTTCTTCTTTTTGTTTTAATTTTCAAATGCTAAAATTTAACGTTCAACTGATTACATATGATAATAATACAGTAAGGAGTCATTTATATATTATTTAATTTTCAATAACTGCTTAACCTGTACATGGTTAAGGGGGCTAAATCTTATTCCATCTGGCATTGGAGGAGAGGCGGGGTACACTCCTCCTCCTCCTACAAACTGCCACCTCAGCACAGGGTCAACATATATGGACAGACAACCATTCACGCTCACATTCACACCTACAGGGAGCTTAGCGTTACAGATGATACTACATCTTTTTGGACCTCGAGAAAAAAACAGAGTGTTGCGTTGTAAAGTAATATTGAAAATGACACTGAATGTAGTAATATTCAATGTAATATTCATTCATTATCTACCACTTATCCTTTTCAGGTTCATGGAGCCTATCCCAGCTAACATTGTGCGAGAGGCAGGGTACACCCTGGACAAGTCGCCAGTTCATCGCAGGGCAGACACACATACATAGAGACATACAACCACAAACTTCCAGTCACACTAACTCCTACGGGCAATTTTTATGTCACCAATTCACCTACGTCACATGCTTTTTGGACTGTGGGAGGGAGCTGGAGTTCCTGGACAGAGCCCACGCAAACACAGGGAGAACATGCAAACTCCGCACAGAAAGGCTGGCAGATGTTGATTTGAACCTGGTACCTTCTTGCTGTGATGCACCAGCGCTAACCGATGCGCCACCGTGCCGCCAATGTAATATTACGCGTGGAAAATTATAATGAAAATAATATTGCACATTATTTAATGGATGTATACAATTTATTGGTCACAGGTACAAAATACTTCCTGGGGTAGTACTTGGTGGGCTCATTCTTCCACTTCCATGTAACTTTGTTTGTAAACCTGATTATTAAATCTCTAAAATTGACACTAACAATCCTTGAGTCCTGTCAACAGATATCTCATTGTATAAAGGTTGTCCAAATCCTCTTTCCTTCAACTTGAAGCCCTCATGTTGAAGAATCTGTGTGGTACACAGTTTATTTTAATAGTAAAAAACCTTTCCAGAGGGATTTGAAAATAGAGAAAAATTGATTTTCACAAGATGGAGAGAAGAGGGGATAGAGAGGGCTTCTGACAACAGCTGGCAGACAACTAAGTCTTCATCTCAAGGTTGATGGATGGTTGCAAGAGTTAGGGGGTCTTTGCCCCCAGCCATTCTCCATTTTTATCTCCATCAAGAGAAGAGCCATTTTTTTCCACACTTCTCAATTTTTTGGTTTACACAACGGTGAGCACACTCCTGATTCATTGCAGCACTTTGGTCATAAGAGGAGCATTAGTCAGTTGGACCACATCCATCTCTTCTGAAAGGTGTGTGTGTATGCTCACCAAAAAGGACACCAAACACCCAAAATAAATACACAGTGTGTTGCTAAAGGCATGAAATTCTATTGGTGTATGAAAGTAAATTATCAGCTCATCATCCATCCATCAGAGTTCATGACTAATCAAACTATTTGGAGTGTGTCCATACGAGATGTGTTACAGAGCAGTAAGTTCTGACACGCGTATAATCAGCATTTTAAAATCAATTTCTTTAGAGTCAGCAGGAGTTTAAGAAAAAAAAAAGATGAAGTTCCCTGTAATAATTATTCTGTCTTGATTTGAGTGAATGATGGATAGAAGCTCGTGAATTCATCTAAAAATATTGCACTATGTTTGGGGTGCCTGTGATCTGTAACTGCTCACACACTGAGCTTGCGTCTTAATCACTTTGAAAAGTAAGGCAGGAAAAAAAGACACAGTTGTTTGAAAAATTTACGAAGCACCCAGAGACCGTAACGCTTGGATCATATAAACTGGCATTGAACATTCCACGACCTAAAAAGCCATACAATAAAGGGGAGTTTGTTAAGAAATGCCTCAGTGACATTGTTGAAATCTTGTCTGTTGAAAACAACAAAGTAAAAAGAATGGTATCAGACGTCCAACTGTCCCGCCACACTGTTGAACACAGAATATCGGACATTAACACAGCTATTGAATCGCAGTTGCAGATGGATCTGGCCTTTTTGGTCGACTTGCTGTGTCGCTTGGACAGACTGAACTTGACCCTGCAGGGTAAGTTAAAAATGTTGCCTGACCTGGTGCAAAGTTTGTTTGCGTTTGTCAACAAACTGAAGCTGTTCAAGAAAGCTTTGTGACCCGGTTCCGTGATCTACAACTAAAAAGGAGACAGATTACGTTCCTCGTCGACCCGTTTAATGCGGAGACGGACTGTTTGAAAGCCCCGCTAGTCACAGATGAGGCTGCGGATGAGTTGGAGATGATCGATCTTTGTGAGGAGGACCAACTGAAACCTGCTTTAAGGGAAGGGACCATTGAGTTCTGGAAAATTGTGCCAATGGAAAAATACCCCAATGTCAAACGGGCATCGCTCAAGATACTGTCAATGTTTAGGTCCACATACATCTGCGAGTCTGTGTTTTCTACCCTGAAACACGTGAAATCAAAGCATCGATCTGTTCTGACTGACACACATGTGAAAGAATTGCTTCGAGTGGCAACAACGGAATACAAGCCATATTTGAAGAGGATTGTTCAAGGCAAGGAATGCCAGAAGTCCCACTAAGCAACATGCATAGTAAGAGAAAAACGCTATTGTAAATTGTTATATTTTAGTACTAGGTTGAACTGAGAGTTTGTGTGTGTGAGATAGTGCACATAATGTTCATTGTTGAAAATGACTGGCCTGTGGTCTTAGTACTGTAGGAGTCCAGTTCTGTCATTATCATGATGGTGTGTGACATTTAAAGCAAATCTGGCTGAGCAGAATTCTGTGTGTGTGTGAGAGAGTGAAAGGAAGGGACGGGGGGATGTTCATGTGTGCCCTTGTGTATGATGTGGCTCTTTGCAGTAACACAGTAAAAAAAATGTCTCATAGCCTCTGACTGGCTGGCCACCCCTGCAGTAGTCAATGATCTTCTTATCCGGATCATTATCTCGGTGCCACAGTAACCGGAAGAAACTGCGATGTTCCTTTCCGACTTTGAACCCATAGAATATTTGTTCTACATCGGCTATGATGGCTATTTGCTCCCTCCTGAGCCTTAATAGGACTCCAATTAGGGTGTTGTAGAGTTTGGGTCCGCTGAGGAGCATGTCATTCAGTGATGTTCCTTTTTACTCCGCACTGCAATCAAAACACACTCTTTTCCCTCTTTATTTTCCCTGGTTTTTGGGG
This sequence comes from Lophius piscatorius, assembly GCA_009660295.1. NCBI lineage: Eukaryota > Metazoa > Chordata > Actinopteri > Lophiiformes > Lophiidae > Lophius > Lophius piscatorius. The sequence continues at coordinate 14,647 of VRLP01005799.1, forward strand.
GTGGTACACACTGAAAGTAGGTAAATACCAGCACTCTTGCCTTGGCTGCAGTTGAGGAGCTGGCTCTGCCTAGTGGTTGTCAATGATTTTCTGCATGAAGTCAAAGAAGTGCTCATTCATGTCAGGTCACCTTGTTCTCTGTTATTAGGAAGGGGCTTGCGGGGCGAACTCTATTGTGCCGGAGCATGTTTTAAGAGTGTAGGGGGAAGCACTGCTGCTGATGCCTAATAGATCAAAGACTAGTGGTTTTACCAAAGACCGATTGCTTTGGTCATCAGGTACTGCAGACACCCTGTGAGACTTACTTGGATGGTCGGTGTGATAAACATTAATCAAACAGATTGTTGAGGAGGATCTGGGCTTAGGTGCACCACCAAATATTTCCTTACATATGGAATTTACTTTAAGGGGTGCTGATTCTGCACGCTCCCCACTTTGCTCGTCCTCTGGTGTGTTCTCAGCCTTCCAACCAAGTGACCAAGGAGCCGGACCAGGATGCAACGCCGAGGTTTGTCTATTGCTTTCACACTCCTTGCATTTAAGAATTGCCCTGCAATCTTTAGCCATGTGCTTGATGCTGGTGCAACATTGGAAACAGATTGAATTCTCCTTTAAGTATGTTTTCCTCTGATCAAGATGTTTTCCTCGAAACCCACGGCATTTTGACAGCCGCAATGCCACAATTCACCACCAGAGGACACAAACATTATTCAAACATTGACAGGAGTCATAACACCTTCATTTAGCAGAATACACAACTATAATTCTATTCATGTCTACCAATGCCCGCTACATTTCCCCAGTTGTTTTCCCGACTGATTCAATTGCTTAACTTTTTATTGGTCTAGTATTTTATTTGCTCTTAGTTTATAAGATAAGCCACTATGGTGTGAGAAGAAAATTTAACCCTTAAATCTCCTCACCAAAAAAATAAAATTAACCTACGGAAAAAAAATTTCTTTGCATGTTTTTCATTAGTTAATTTAATATCTTAGACACTTTAAATGTACCATTAAATGACAAACTGTTTTGTCAATCAGGTTTTTAAACAAAGAAAAAAAACTCCTACCTTCATTATTAAGTGAAACCTCCTAACCGATTTAGTAAAGCATGTTTTTAGATAACTACTTTACCGATATAGTTTTTTAGTTGAATCAAGTCTCATAATTGTATTTAGTAAGTCCTCACATGCTATAAAAATTCCCTCAAAAATCCTGCTTTTTGAATAACTTTTTGAATAGCCATTCTTAATGCTTCCTTCTTGGTGGCCCCTTGACATGTGGTATCCACAAGGGGCCTATCATTGGCCCTTTGCTCTTTTGCATATATATGCTACCCCTGGGTCATATAATAAAACAGGGTCACTCATGTTAAACACATTTTGAGTGAGAAATAGAGACTCAAAATGTGCTCAACCAAACAATTGAGCAGGACTTTAATGGGATAAAAGAAGTCATATGGTGATAACTCACTCATCTTTGAGGGACAGGTTAGTGAGGTTTTAGGTTTAGAAAAGCCGGATTAAGAGAGATTTGATGACCCTGATTTGGGCCACTGGACCTCAGCAAGACTGTGATGGTTTTTGACAACAAAAACACCCATCAGAAGCTGTGTAAGGCTCGGCCTCAAGTCCTGGCGAAGTTGGCCGAAGCCTTAAAGGGTACCCCGACTGTCAAGACTTGTATGCTTTAAAACATATTTGACGGTATCAACTGTATAAATGCGACATTAATTTACTCTACATCCCGTAGTTTGTATAAATTTTGAAAAAATAATTGAATTCGTAGGTCGCCATTGCTTTCTACTTTGCAAAGCATTCTGGGTACTCAAGTAAAATGGTTGCACTACAACCGGGGCTTCTGAACATCTTATCCTAATTCAACAGTTAAAAATATCATCTGACCAGCCTTTTCAAATTCGACCGGATCGAACATAAACCAGGACAATTTGGGAAACTGTATTCAAATTGAGCAAACACAAGAAGACGATGGGAGAAGTGATGAAGTGCTGGTGTCTTTGCTGGAATTTTGTTGCTGTGGGAACCATGAAGGAGCGTGTTTGTTGTAAAGAGTTCTGCTTTTTTCAGCAGTTGTTCAAGGTAAGCAAATAGATCATACCATCGTTGTATTATATCCTCCATGGTCATAGTCATGTCCAATGGTCCGCTTTTAGACTCTGCATCCTTGAGCTGGTTCAGACTTTAACAGGAGAGCGTGCAGTGTCTCCTGTCTTTGCCCCTTCGTGCAGCAGTTGTCACTCGCTTCTTGTGGCGTTTAGTCTCCTTTTATGGAAGTATTGTTGGCAGAGCATCTAGTTTAAGCCTTCGTTTATAACCACCATGACCTGTAAGCTCTTTTAGCAGATGTGGTCGGCTAAATACTTCAAATGCATCACGAGAAAAGTGACGAATACAGACGCGGGTCCTTTGGAAGTTGTGTAAGTCTTCCTTATGTTTTCTTCTCTTCTTCTCCCAGAGAAAGCTGTGAAGACTTAAATCACTTTCCATATTGCCGTTCTACTGGAAAATACATCCAAAAGCAGCACAAAGCTGCATTATATAAATTTTTCTCTTACCAATGCTACGGAAAACAACCAACCACAGCAACTCAGTGCGACATCATCCATTCTACGTCATCAACCCATAATGCAATGTGGCGTTAAAGTAATGGCAACCTGCATAGGTCAAATATGTCTTAAAATTTGAGTATTTATAAAGTAATGACAGTATTTTATGTGCTCTTAACACCGTGTATCATTATGAAATAACATTTATGGTGTAATGATGCCTTAATGTCGTTATAGTTGGGTTTCCCTTTAATGTAATTCGGGTAGCAGCAAACTGCACCAAAGAACAAACAAAGCCTTTCCCTTAAATCAATTAACAAGCCAGCTTGCACGCTCAACACACCTGCACAAGAGAGGAACAGTATTCTCAGTCAGACCCACCAAACAGTGGCAATAGTGTTGGTGGACATCTGAAGGCAGCTGATCTTCCAGATTATTGGGCTCACATCCTTTGGGAGGAGGGTATGATAGGAGCTTGTGAAAAAAAACACCGTAAGTATTCAGAGCTGGTAGTGGAGTGTCAAGAGGCTGGATGGAAAGTCAGGGTTTACCCACTGGAGGTCCAAGAATGGGCCTGTAGCAGCAAAGCCAAACCGCTCCATGGTACTGTACCTGAAGGGGGTCAAAACTGCAAAAGGCAGTGAAGAAGTTAAGAGATTATGCGGAGAAAAGCATTTACTAACCCTAAAACTTTCGCTCCTGACAATGGTTCGGGGCCAACCACTCCTCTAAGATAGCTGCAGGGAGTGTCAGGTAGATTTCTTTATACATGCAGCTGCCCCCCAATGAGGTCATTCACATTGCTTAGTGAACTGCGGCCTCCAGCGGACGAAGATGCAGCTGACCCATTGGCACCAGTGCATTTTCCTGAGGTGCAAACAAATAATAATAGTGCTTTTATGAGTAATCAAAGATGCTTTACAGGATAAAATTATAATGTTGACAATGGGGAAGCTGAGATGATTTTGCTGGTATTTGGTCATAAACTACACATGATGTCTCAACTCAAAAGATAAATATGAGGGGGTACAATTTCATCTTATTTATGGTAGGTGGTTAAGGAGTCATGGATGTGGTTTAGAATTTGTTTCATGGGCAAGATGAAAACTGACCAAAATCAAAAAAATGTATCCTTTAAAATCAAGTCTTCCAAGTCTTTCTATATTTCACTTCAACCATTTGACCGCCTGATACATTTAAACCAAAAAAAAAGGCTGGGATGAGAAATTTACTTGATCAAATATAATATTTTTATTAAATTATTTCATGTGTTTAAGATAAACCTGATCACATTATGAAGGTCTTGCTTGAAATTAAACAGGTTTTACAGGATTCAGAAATGATCAATTTTTTCATGTTTTTGGTTATTCTCTGTTGATGCAAACTGGAAACCTTAATTTCTGTTGCTCTTAACATTGTTTGCATGCAACAGAAAAAACTTTGTCATGATTAAATGGTTTTCCTTAATCAAGAAGCAATTATCTTGGTCCAACCCAGGATGAGTCACCAGCTCATCAAAGGGCTGACACATAGATACATACAACCACTCACACTTAATGCAATTTTATTGTCACCAATATTGCGTGTTTTTGGACTGAGGGAGTAACCCTGAGTTCCCGGAGAGAACCCAGGCATACACAGAGGGAACAAGCAAACTCCGCACAGAATGGCTGGCAGATGTGGATTTGTACCCCTGTACTTTTTTGCTGTGATGCATCAGCTTTAACCACTATTCCACGGTGAAGCCCCCTTCTGTAAAATGGTTTAAGTAGATATATTAGTTGAGTCTACCCTACTAAAAAAAAAGGACCTTATCCAATTAACTAAGTTGAATCAATCCACATATGTTATACTGACCCAAGAATATTAAGTTGTACCAACATAATTAATTAATACTGAAAGAAACCCAGACCCATTTGTTTGTCTGTTTGTTGAGAGGTTAAATCTGTTTTACTGTCTGTTTTGAGAAGTGCTTTTGTCTGATGTAGACTATACTTGTTGGGAACGCTACTGCACTTTGAATTGTACTATCATAATGAATCTTGCACCACAATGGTTATTTTTTTTGCCTTAGGCAGTTTGCGCCAGGGAACAATTGCAGGACAGGCCGACAAGGTTCGCTGACCTACAAACGAGAGCACCTACGTGCACTGCGATCAACCGGTGGATACTCATATTTAATTTACCTGCGGAAGTTTATAAAATCAGGCATCCTGAAAGATGCCTGGAGAGGCAAAAGAAAGAGAGGAAAAAGCGAGGCTCGAGAGGTGGTATGAAACATCGACTCAGGAAAAGTAGGAAGTGGCTTCCACTGCCTGTCATTACCCTGTCAAACATATGCTCAGCAAGCAACACACTGACAAACTTATGCTTTGAGCTAAACATTACTTTGAATTCAGTCAGAGTAACCTGGTATGCTTCACAGAAACTTGGCTTAAAAATCATCATGACACTCCAAGCTTAACAAGCCACACTACAATAAGAGTAGATAGCGACCAACGCAAAATCATTCAAATCAATCAGAGGATGGCCGTGTATGTTTGTGGATAACAGTTGGGCCACACAGTACTGTATATGGGAGCAAGTGTGCACACCGCACTTTGAGATATAAACGGTGTCTTTTAGACCTTTTTTATCTCCCGAGAGTAATAATGATGCACTCAGCCGTTGCACTCATCCTTTGATGAACAGATCAGCCAGTCCTGATCCTAGGGAATTTTAATTTCTGGAAATTATTCAAACATCTGCCAACTCTCCAGAAATATGTGGACTGTCCAACTCATCTAAGCCGGACCATTGATCGCTGTTATGGGAATACTCCTGATGCTTATAAGGGGACATGCAAACCTCCCCTCGAGCCGGATAGAAGGCTGGTGAAAAGAGTGACACCTGTCACCTAGCAAAGACATGTGCGGTCTTAAAGATGTAAAGATCTACTCGGGGACTGCTTTCAGGAGACTAATTGAGACATTTTCTTCCATTGCTGCCAGGATGTTGATGAACATACTGACACTATCTCGTCATATATTAAATTCTGTGAAAACTGTGGATATGTTCCCGAATAATAAGCCCTGGGTATCCAAACAGCTGAAAAGCTGCCTCAATAAATGGAAGATTGCTATTTGTGGTGGTAATATGGAGTTATTCTGTGATAAAAGGAGACAGTTACGGGGGTAAATATTTAAGGGAAAAATTAATTTTAAAAACAAAGTAGAGGGGAAATAAGCAGTCCCTTTTAAAAAGCAGTCCCTTTTAACTGGTAATGTAAGACAGGCGTGGGATGGACTAAACATATTAATTGGCAGATCCAGTAAAAAGGTTGAAATTCCCTAAAGTAGCGGTAAAACCCATTTTAATGACCTCAGAATATTTACTTTTTAGTTTTGGTACTGTCGATGATATGTCTGAATGTGATGAGATATGCAAAAATCTCCCTCTAGAGTCATCTATAGTTATCAGTGAGGATGATGTTGCTTCAAGTCTTTCTAAACTGAGGCAGATTAAACCACTGGCCTAGATGGTCTTAAAGCCTCTCTTCTTAAAGACTGTGCACCTTTTTTGCAAGGCTGTTTCAATCCTTCATATAAATCACAGTTCAAAAATCATGGAAGTTCTCAATAATTAGACATGTGCCTAAAAAGCCAGTCGCAAATATGCCAAATGATTTTCGGCCTGTCGCATTAACCTCCCTATTGTGTAAAACCATGCAGCGGGTTTTGACTACCACAGTGGCTACTATGTCAGACCCACTGCAATTTTCATATAAGAGGGCCAGAGGCACAGATGATGCAGTGCTGACTTTGCTTTATGCAGTCACTAAACACCAGTATTACCTTCTCTGGTCACGACATTCCCCTATCTTCATCAGTCACCAACCTCGGCGTAAGATTTGACCCTCAACTCACTTTTGAATCCCACATCAAACAGATCTGCAAGATCTCCTTTCACCATCTCAGAAATATTTCCATACTCCGTTCTTCACTCACCTTGAGTGATGCTGAAAAGCTGGTTCACGCGTTTGTCTCCTCCAGACTGGATTACTGTAACGCACTTCTCATTGGGATCCCTGATAAAAGTCTTCAAAGACTACAATATGTTCAAAACAGTGCTGCAAGGATCCTGATGAGAGTTCTTAAACACGAACAAATCACCCCTATTCTTCATTCCCTTCATTGGCTTCCCTTCTCCACCAGGATTGATTATAAGATCTCTCTCCTCACTCACCAGTGCATCCATGGCAATGCACCCCCCTACCTAAAAGAACTACTCACCCCACTGACCTCAACACGATCCCTCCGTTCTACCCACTCATACCGCCTCCTCCTTCCCCAGACTAAGCTCAGCACCATGGGTGATCGAGCCTTCTGTTCTGCTGCCGCTCGTCTGTGGACTGCCCTCCCTGACCATCTGAGGGCTCCACAGACGACTGACACATTTAAAAAAGGACTTAAAACTTTCCTTTTTAGCAGAGCCTATAACTTTAATTAACATTGCTGCTTTTTGGTCAGGTTTTTATATAGTTATTATTTCATTTTTATTGATGCTTTTATCTGCTTTTACTTTTTAGAACTTTGATATTTGATCCAAATGTGAAGTGCATTATAAATTAAATGTATTATTATTATTATTATTATTATTACCTGATGCATCCCAAAGGATATTCCAGGGTTTTATTTGTGGATTTCAGCTCAGCCTTTAATTCAACAGAAACATATATTCTTTTTTAGGGGTTAACTTATCTTAATATAAACACAGATTTAGTACTCTGGGATTAGGGATTTTCTTTCTTGCCACCCACAGAGGGTCTGTGTCAGTGGGGGTCACATGTGCTCAGTGTGAGCACTTGTTGCCCAACGAGCTGTGTTTTTTCCCCTGTATTATTCTTGCTCTTCACAAATGAATTCATGGTCAATGACACAAATTTAATGCTTGGCCTTGGTTCGATTTCTTCAGAAATCAGACTCTTTCAGGGAAGCACCCTCTCTGGCTCACACTCAGACCCATCAAACACCAAATTACTAATTATTTGCAGAAAAAAAGGTTTTAAAACAGTACCTGTTTCACTTGATGGCTAACATGTTGAATCTGTGGAGAACTTAAAATACCTTGGCACAGCTATAAACTCCCAGTTGAATTTCTTTGGAAACACAGAGTGTATTTTTAAGAGATCACAGCAACTTTATCTTAGAGCTTGTTTACAAAACAAAGCTGGAAATTGTCATAATTGTTCATCATCCTGCACTATAGCCACTTGAATTGTAAACTCAAAAATAAACTTTCTCGGATTGTGTTAATGGCAAGTAAACTAATTGGCACTTTGAGCCAATGAACTCTGGGAGGCACTACAGAATCCCTCGGGCGACTAAAAATGTATTCAAGAAGTCCTTAAATCCAAAGTTTTTTCAGTATCCTGAACTCTGCAAAGTGAACGATACAATTTAAACCACAAACATCACATAATAAATAATAATAATAATACATTTAATTTATAATGCACTTTTCATTTGGATCAAATCTCAAAGTGCTACAAAGCAAAAGCAGATAAAAGCATCAATAAAAAATAAAATAATAACTATATAAAAGCCTTACCAAAAACCAGCAATGTTAATTAAGGTTATAGGTTCTGCTAAAAAGGAAAGTTTTAAGTCCTTTATTATGTATTGGATTTTATTGTTTTGTTTTTTTTTATAATCAATTGTTGTGTTGTTTCATGTGAATGCTGAGAATTTCCTTACTGGTGGATAATTAAGATTTATTGTATTCTTTTCTATTCTATTCTTTTCTATCCTATTCTCTTCTATTCAATGTCCATTTAGAATGACATAAAATAGGCAGACAGACAGGTTTTCAAGGTTTTTGAACACATGGTAGTCATGGGTATGGTGGGTGTAATGGACCTAGTGGTCGATTGTGTAGGTGTCATATTTTTCTCCTTGCCCTTTCAGGCTCTTCCGCTACCTGCTAGAGAGTGGATGCAGCTGAGGAGAATTTTGGTCATTGTGCCCACCTTAACAAGCCTGTGTTGCTGTGTGGTGAGGCTTTGGCGTGTGTTGTGACATATCTAGCAGACTTAATACTTTCATGGTGGAAAGGGATTGTTTCAGTATAATGTTTTGGAATCCAACCTTGTGCTTATTTTATTAGAGTGGATTCCCTTTGAAGACTTCTTTTTGAGTTAATAGTTAATTTGGTTTTGGTATTTGTATAAATTATAGATTGGATTATTTGGTAAACGGTCTTATGTCTCGTTCTTTTTTTGTTTTAAAGATCCTTGTATAAACAAACATACAGTATGTTACTCTCTCATGTCCTAGACACACTCTCGATTTAACATATTTGGGGGCTCATCCGGGAGCCATTAAAAACATTTTTTTTAATGGATAGTTTGATTGTTCCGTCATCTCCCAGATATTAATGATGACTATTTATGTGGCTGCCACCTTCAGCTTTGACAGAGGGATTCTTCAAGCGGGCACCCATTTATTATTTTTCCTTTTTTATTTTGAAGGTGGAGATCTCATTCTCCAAAGGGGGCAGGTGTTTCAGCATTTTGACAGCAGATATGTTGGCCTTAAGATGGAGGCTCTGGGGTAGATTTATTTTTTTGTGTTCAAAGCAGAAATTTGCATTTAACGTTTGGCATCCCACACCAGTGTCATCACGGCTTCTGCCGGTAGAGGTGAGTCTGCTTGGTGCAAGGTCTATTGTTCTATCTGTTTAGCTGCAGATTGAAGGCACATTATGGCTGTAATCATTTTGAACAAGTTCATAGCCAATCCCACACTTGGAGTTATTGAAAAATGTAGAAAGTGTGATTTGGGTGAAATTGCTGAACATTTTGGCACAACTGTTTAATCGTACCTTGTTTAAAAATGAGTTGAAATGAGTTGTTGTAAATGGCTTGGTAGATAAGGGTGTTCTCAATCAGCCAGAACTGGTTTCATGTCCTGGTATGCAGACTGAAACACCAGTAGCGGCTTCTGCAAGTGGGTCGCGTTTTGTGGGCGTAACTCCTGTGGTTACCGGTTAACCAAAATAGGAGCAGTTCACGTTGCTGCGATTCGACCTGCGCTCCACTGAGTCCTCACCTGGGTCAAGAGCTGACGCCAGTGTGAGACTGCGGATCGAATGCTTATATCTGATGGCTCAGCAGAGGAAGGGGAGAGAGGAGCGCGAGCAGCTGGAGCTGCAGGTACCAACTTCGTGTTCGATGTAAGTAAGCACATATCTCTTGTCCTTACTTTTCGTGAAAGTTACGATGAATCACATTTTTGTTGCTTTTGAGCGGAGTGCCATCGCTTTGTTTTGAACCAGGGATGTGTGGGCAATATTGCTACAATGTAAGTTAACGGGTAAGGCTCAGAAAGCACACTGTTTTGTTATTTGAGTTTATGATTGTGATTTTATGAGTGAAATGTGTTGCAGGTGTATGATCTAGTGCCCGAGGCATACAAGCAACGTTTTGAAAAAGATGACCGGTCAAACGTACTCTGATTTGCCAGGGATAAGAACATAAGGTAACTCTGCAGCAGGTTGCTTTCTATGCAGACTGCTGCATAGCAGATGAATTTGCCGTCAAACAGAAAATTGTTTAATTATATACCTGGAGAATACGTTAGTGACACCTCCTGTCTCAAGTGCATGCATATATACCACAGATCTCACACATGAAAAAAGCGTTCTTGTTGCCAGAGGCCTGGTCATCTGGTGGTTGAATGTTTGACACTGACACACAAATGATCCATTCAAACCTGATGATGCATTTGAACCTCTCATCTTTGCTTGTTTTGTATCCCTTACAGGATGGGCCGAGAATCAGCTCAAGGGGATGATGTTGCAGGACACTGCCTGCTTACAATCTCTCATCCTTTCTTGTGTACTACCATTGTGTAAAGCATCTGATTACAGGGCAAGTTCCGTGATTAGAGGCATTGAGATGGGGTTGTGGCAACACATTAAAATCGTGTTCATATAAAGTCAAATTTGGTTACTGGCTTCTTCTCTTTAGCCATCTGCTCCTATTTCCGCATTGCTGGTGTGCATCTGATTTTTGGAAATGACATTAGGGGTAATAAGGTTTTTCCAGGTCCTGAAGTTTTTGATGCTTCAATTGCAGTTAGACCACTATAAACTGAATAGCTTGCCCCCTGTTGGTGACCAAGGGAACTGTCACCCCAAAATAACCTGCTCTTCCCCGCAACGTGAGATGAAGAGATGGTCTAAGACACGGGGTTGGAGTCTGTTCACCTGACCAGAGACGGAAATTTCAGTGCCACACTAACTTATTAAAACTGTATAACTCCAGGAAAGCTACCATAGGAAAGTTCAAAAAAGACTTCAGAAATTGTTCCCTGTCCCTGGTGAAACATAACAGTTCCATTGGTTGTGTAGATTAAAGGTGACATATTGTGTAGTGAAGAAGTTGAAGCTGGTGAGTCGTCATTTAATCTGTTGGTGTAGTACATATATTAGAAACTAGATGTTTTTAATAAAAAGTGGCTGTGATTTTTTTTTAAGGGAGGGGCTGTTACGGCCTTAGTGGTTGTTTGTGTATATGTTGAATTTTTCGAACCGTGTGATAGTGGGAAAACAACTCCCTTCTCGTAAGACAGGATTGGGTCTACATTCATGTGTTAAAGGTTTCTCCTTGAAAAAACAGTGGTCAGAGTCGGAAGACTAAAAACTACATACATTTCAAAGAAAGAGGCAATGGGAAACAGTCAAAGAGGAGAACCTGGAGTTGAGTTGGGAGTGGTCAAGTGATTCTGAGAGGCAAGGGCAGTCTGAGACATCTGGTGGATGGATAGATGTTTGACATGAAAACAATCTTGGACAAGCAGCTCTTAGTCAGACAACGATTTGTTAACTGTACAGACACACATGGAAAAAGTCTTCTTTTTTTGTCAGTATACATATGAGCTTCACGTTTGATGGCAGAACATTTCACAAGACATTCAAGCCTGTATTTTTTTCATCCTAATCAGTTTAACATTTTATCCTTTTTGTAAGTGGTGAAAAAAAGTTATGTTTTTGGAAATAGAGAGTAAAAAAAAATATTGAATTTCTCAAAGCCTAACAACTTAGTTGTTTGTTGGAGAACAAGGTTGTACAAAGTATTTGATTTGATTTAATTGATTTATTTGTTTATTTATTTATCTTTATGGTATGGTTGGTTAAGTTTGCTAATTTTTTTTTAACAGGCTGATTGTTAAATCTGACTACAGCACAGGCAGAGCTGAAAGGGTTAGGGTTAGGGTTATTTTTTCCTCTTTGCCCACACTTACACATTATGATGAATATTCAACCTCAATTAATTAACCACAACCACAGCAATTTAAATGTGAATTTGTATTTATCGCGTATGGAGGCAAGCAGAGATTATGTACGAGGAAAGGATTGAGTGGTCAAAGGGCGGGAACGGTGGATGAAGGGATGAGAGGAAGAGACAGAAGGGTAGCCATTGGTTGAAACTTTGAGTTAGGGTGAATTCTCAGTGTGGTTCCCCATTGGTTCCTGTACTGAAATAGAGTGGTGAGAGAGAAAAAGATAGACAAATAAGTAAATTCAACCACAAAGTTGAGACAGTAGACCTTTAATGTGTTTCAAATGTCCGAACTAAATATCGTCCGACCTAAATATAAAATTCCATTTAATTCAATAGAAACTTTATGAATCTTGGGGGAGTCCGAAGTACCCAAATAAACCACAGGACCTTTACAGATAATAAGTCATTAATTTAAGGTAGTACGGCAGTATTTTGGGATAGCTATCTCAATAGAATGACCTATTAGGATTATATTTCTCCACCGTTTATTGCTAGAAATGCACTTTCATAAAATCCATAAATAGTAAATATGACCGTGGAAAAATAAAAATGAATAAATATGAAAATGAATGAAAACACAATATATTGTTAATATGTAAAGATACGCATTTTTATACTTGTATTTCTTGTTTTCAATCTTGTTTTTAACTTGCTACTACTGAATAGATGCAGATAAATCCCTTTGTAGATGTTAATAAAGTATGCTATTCTCATCTAAAATCAACCATAGAAATCAAGTAAGTGAATTGATTTGACCTCCCATCCCCCTGTAAATGCCTCCTTGCGGCTAACATTAAGAACGAGGCTCTCACTGACTCACCTCGTCCTTTCAGACAGGAGAATACATCATCAGCCAAGTGCACAGCGTACAAAGACAGCTGGCTCCTCAGTTTAATTTGGCCATCTCTTTTTTCTCCTCCCCATGGAAAAATAATTCATTTACTTGATATTCTATACAGGTGAACCCTCTCACTTTTTCGGTGACTGTTTCACGAACAACCTCACACACATATAGACAGACAAAGACACACACAGTGGCTTGCAGAAAAACACGGATATACAATGTCAGGGAAAATTGCTTTGACCAGGCACAGGGCCATGGGCTGTGTGAGAACTGTAATTTCATCTATTGCTTAGCTAGGTCACCTTATGCTTGATATGCTTGACCTGTGTGTGTGGGTGTGGGGGTGTGTGTGTGTGTGTCCCCATCCCCGTCCTGTGGCAAGGAACCAAATAAGGTTTAATGGACTGCACTGCTTGCGTCCACGGATGAGGGCGGATGCCTCATATAGGTGATAATATGAGCTCATAACCTGGTTCTTGTTGTCTCTGCTTCTATTATCTTCTACTTGCAATACATACTGTATGCAGTGCAACTATGTGTGCGTTATTAATGTTGTGTTAACATATTTGGTGTGATATGTGAGTGAGAGACAGATAAAGTATGGATTCTATAATGTGTATTCACATATGTACATATATTTATAGAAAGTATGTTTATATAGTAATGATATAAGATAAAATTTTAGTATGATATTTAAATGTCTTTATCGCCCTCAGTGTTTTATATATAATGTAATCCACCAAAGAAGAGACTTTTATAGGATTTAATTTGTCCAAATTTAGAAATAAAATGAAGGCAAAAGCCGGGCCTGGGAGTGAGATCACTTAGCTGGGGGTTTAACACATTTTAATGAAGAAGTTTGACAATTAAAGAAAAAAAAGTTGAATAATGAAACGCTAATAGCAACGATAACAAAAAATAAAACTATGAACGTTAACCCAGGTCACTCCTTTACAGTTCTTATGGCTTCTGTACTCTTTGAAATGCAAAAAATCCCCTGGTCTGTGACATGTTTCACCAGATTAACGCCACAAAACTTCACCATGCCACCTTTGAAATCATCTAAAAATGACTCACTCAATGAGTCCCATTTTGAGCAACACCAATTAGTTTGTTCTGTGTCATCTTTTTCATTACCCTGAAAACATAATGACGGAAGGATAACGTCATCAATTAACTCATCTGTCCGTCCGTCTACTGTTCTTAGCTTATCTGGCAAACAATATATCCTGGTGTATCCAGTAGCTTGTTGGATAATTATGAATAATAAATGAATAATTAAATCTACTTTAAATTAACGGATAACAGAAAAGAGGTTCAATTAGGAACTCAAGATGTATGAATAAAACCACCAAAGACAAGGGAAGTAAGTTTAAAAGTGTATTATAATACTGGGGGAAAAATTAGCAAAGAAACAACCAATATATTCAGGAGGATTATATACAAAAGTACAGGTCTTTATCTCAAAACAACCAAAAAAAATCTTCAAAGTTCAGTGATTTTTGCCACATTGACAAAAGACCCTAAATGAGTTCCGCTTCCTCCCCTTGGGAAAGGGATGAAAGTTCAGTCCTGCCGCAATTAGAGTTAGGTTGAAGAGTTTTTTCTCTTAACCAGGATGGTTCATAATGGGTGGCTCGCCATCAATAAAAGTTATTTCTCAATCAGTGTTCCAAAACTTGACCACTGGATTGCTGGAGGACCTGCCGATGCTTCGATCCCTGCTTAACTCAAACCAGTTTATTTTGAATAGAGCGCGAAACAGCCTGAAGCCGTGTAATTCAAGGAGGAAGTAATTGAGGTGACCCAGAAAGTTATGTACTCGTTGCAGGTTCTGATTGGCCGGTAACCTGGAAGTGATGCTGTGTGCCAGTTGTTATTAGCTGTAAACCTGGGTTACCCTCCCTGTCATCATGTATGTCCCATGACATGAGACGGGCTTGGTATTGATTATTTAATGTGATATGTTAAGTTTTTGGTCTTCAGGGGACATAATAGCATCTGTGAAAGCAGTGGGTAATACATGAAACAAGGAATGTATAGTGTCCAATCCTGGGTGTCAACACTCTTGAGTATTGAAGTCTATCCAGAGGTTTCCTGGTTCTAGTTGGATAACTTGCAATTGGAGGTTCGTCATCTGTGTTGGAAGAATCCAGGGGAATGGGCATGTTGCAATCCGTAGGTAAATGATTTACCTAAATGATGAATCATTTCATCTTCAACCGTTGTTGATCGGATCTGTGGTTTTCATCTCCATATGCGTTGGTATTATCAGAGTTGTCGGCTGTAGTAGGTGAATCAACCAAGTTCTCAGCATCGCTCTCAACAACAGTTTCCTATGCATTAGTTGTGTCTGGGACTACGCTGTATGGGGTCACTGTTTTACTGGAATTCCATAGTTGATCAGGAAATTGTCCCATAGACATTTTGCCACTGTTCTGGCTTTCTGCATTGGTGTGGAATTACAGCAGCTACAGCATATTTGCTTAAATGGTCCGTGATAATAAGGATGTCTCTGTTCTTGCTTCTGTCTGGTCCCAATGATAAGAACTCCATACATACTAGCTCCAGTTGTCGTGTTGCTTTAATGTTTACGAGGGGTGCAGCTTCCTCTGCTAAGGAATTCATTTTCAAGCACCTCTCACAAGTTTTTATCTTTTTGTAAACATCAAGGGACATACGTCGCCAATAGAATCTGGCAAGGACTAGGTGAACAGTTCTTTTGATTCCAACATTACTCAGATGATCCTGTAATTGCACAGGACTTTGGCTCAAGGGAAATCAGTTTAAAATTGTATAATAGTATTGGGGAAAAAATAAACAAAGATTCAACCAATTTTTTCAGCTGGATTATTTACAAAAATAAAGGCCTTTTATATCAATTAACCAAAACATTTCTTTTTTGTAAATGTCTTGAGGGTGGATGGGGCTTGTCTTGGTCTATGTTAAAATGGGGTTCATCTCAGTTTGATTTGGTTAGTAACGATTCTCCCGTGTTGTGATCTGGTGACAGTGCCATGTTGGTTGCTCAGTTTGCACAATACACTCGTGCTGACTACAATAATTTGAGTTTACTGTTATCCATTTGCAGATGCAATCATCTAGCTATACTCATGTGAAAGAGTGTTCAAACAGATGTTCTAGGAATCTAAATAGGAAGTTAGAAGATGGCTGTACAGTGTGCAAAGAAAAAGCTACTACCAAATCTTCACCGTATGTTAAACTAGACCTATGCTGTCGTCCCTGTTAGCCAGGATATATCTCCAAAAAGCCCCAATCCCCTTTGTTGTACAAGAAATCCCTGATTGAACTCCTTAAATTAGATGTGAAGTTGTGTCCAATGTATTTTTCCATAAGAAAGCTCAGAAAAAAAAATAAGTAAAATAGGAACTTTTAGATTCAAATATAATATAACCAAGATAGCCCTCTTCAAAGTTGATACATACACACAAAAGGTCTATATAGGTATACAATTTGAATATGTACCATTTAATAGTTTATGAGTTATCACGTTCCCACAAAGTATCTGTGGCAACGGACACGGAGGCAGCGTGACCTTTCAGGGACATAATAATCATAAAGATTATGCTTCACCTTCCTCTTCCAGCTGTTCCCTTTAGGAGTTGCCACAGAGGATTGACTGTTTCCGTCTTGTCCTGTCCTCTGCATTTTCCTCTGTTAGACCAACCAACTCCATTTCCTCTCTCACCGCATCCAGAAACCTCCTCTTTGGTCTTCACCTTTTTCCAGCATTCCTTGACAAATATAAACTCTATCCATCCTTTTCACGTGTCTAAACCATCTTATCTGGCCTCTCTTACTTTGTCTCCAATAAGTCTTACATGGGCTGTCCCTGTCATGTGCTCATTTCTAATCCTGTTAATCCTCATCAGTCCCAAAGAACATTTTCACATCTTCAACTCTGCCACCTCGAGCTCTGCCTCCTGTCTTTTGGATCAGTGCCGTCATCTCTAAACCATTCAACAGAGCTGGACTAACTACCATCTTGGAAACCTTTCCCTTCACTCTTGCTGCTACTCCTCTGTCACAAGTAACTCCTGACATCTGGCCGCTCCATCCTGCCTGGAAGCACTACTTCACCTCTTTGCTGCATTCTCCATTGCTCTGAACAGGTCACCCCATATACTTAAATGTCATGCCTTGTAATTAGTTTTGTTTTCATATTGTTTCCTGATTGCTTCTCCACTCTTGATTGTTAAAACTTCCGTCTTGTTAAGACTCTGCCTCAGTGTATTTAAGCTGTGCTCCCCTCCCCACCTGTGCCAGATCGTGTTGTTCTATTGTGCCAACCTTTCCAGCGTAACTCCTAGTGTTCCCCGTGATTTATGGTTCTGATCTCTGCTCGTATGAAACCTTGTATTTTTGCCTGCCCCCTTGGTTATTGTTTGCCTGCCTTTACTAGTAAAGAGTTTATTCACCAGACGTTGTATTAGTCGTGCTTGTGGATCCTAATTGTGGTGCCAGCCCGACATTACGATCTGGCCATAATGGATCCAGCCGACTCCAACCCACTGCATGCTGCTCTCCACGCTCAGGGCGAGCGCATCAACCAGCATCAGGAACAGATGTCCGCGGTGTACAGAGGAGTGAGGGATTTAACTGACAGACATGGCGAGTTTCAAACCTCCATCGAGACTCAGGTCACTCACCTCAGCGCCCAGTTCCAGCAGCTGGTGAGTAGCTTGGATACCCGCTTCCTCTCCTCTCCGGCCGCTGCTGCACCTGCTCCTCAACGGTCTGATTCCACTCCGGCGCTGAGTTCCTACCATGCCTCCAGTCTCAACTTGGCCAAGCCCGAACGGTTCTCCGGAGGCTCCGGTAACTGCCGGGCCTTTTTGACTCAATGTAGCCTTAGTTTTAAGATACAAGCCCACTCATTTCCTACCGAAAGGTCCAAACTGGCATTCATGATTTCACACCTCTCGGGACGCGCAGAGGCGTGGACGACAGCAGGGTGGGCTCAGAATTCCCAGGTGTGCCAGTCGCTGCATGATTTTACTGACACTCTAACTAATTTTTGACCACATCGCTCCCGGTCCAGAAGCCGCAAGAGTTCTGGCCGGTCTGAGACAGGGAGGTTGCCGGGTTACCGACTACGCCATTGAGTTCCGTACCCTAGCAGCGGACGGTGGATGGAACTCCGCCGCTCTCCGCGACACTTTCCTTTCGGGACTCTCGGACACAATCAAGGATTTAATCGCCCCTCTGGATCTTCCCGCTGACTTGGACTCGGTTATCGCAATGGTCACACGGATCGATAACCGGCTTCACGAAAGACAGAGGGAGAGAGCTCGACTCTGCACGGGTTCTTCCTCGCAGCTTGCTTCCAGAGTTCCACAGCCTCTGTACTCGCCTGCACCCTCTGCTGTCTCGGAGGAGTACATGCAAGTCAGCCGTGCCAGATTGTCCCTGGAGGAGAGACAGCGTCGCTTTCGGGAGCGACGGTGCGTTTACTGTGCTCAACTGGGTCACTTCTTAGCCCGCTCTCCATTGAGGGACAAGGGGTCTCCAAGGATGAAGAGACTAGTGAGTCGGAATATATCCTCTGAATGTTCACGATCTTTAACTCTGGTTCAGATAATTGTGTTAGCCCAGACTTTGTAATATCAGGCTTTAGTGGATTCTGGAGCCGACGAGAGTTTCATGGACTGGAGTATAGCAAAGAGACTGGGTCTCAAGGTATCCATTCTACCCAAGCCTCTGGAGGCCAGTGCTCTTGATGGTCGGTTCTTATACCGAATCACTCATCGCACGTAACCACTCCGTCTCTTGGTAGCAGGGAATCACAGAGAAGACATCTGTTTCCACCTCATTGACTCTCCTACTCATGCCATCATTCTCGGGTTACCATGGTTAAAGAAACATAATCCCCACATTGATTGGTGTACTGGAGAGATAATCTCCCGGGATAGGAACTGCTTAATGTCCTGCTGTAGACCATCTATCTCCCAGCTCTGTCAGCCTCCTTCTCAGGTCACCATGGCTGAGAACCTCCCTTCCAGGATGGCCGGGGTTGCAGTCAACCCATTTCCAGGGCCAACTGACCCTAGCCTGCTTAAGATCCCCTCGTGTTACTGGGACCTAGAAGAAGTATTCAGCAAGACAAGAGCCGACTCGTTGCCACCTC
>VRLP01005800.1:0-33506 GCA_009660295.1 Lophius piscatorius
TATATAGTTATTATTTTATTTTTTATTGATGCTTTTATCTGCTTTTACTTTGTAGCACTTTGAGATTTGATCCAAATGTAAAGTGCATTATAAATTAAATGTATTATTATTATTATTATTATTCCAAGGAAAATGCAAATATATTTCAAAAGTAAATATAGTTGCCGGTGTATCATTGACTGTTTCGAGATTTTTATCAAGAGATTAAATTATTTTACAGCTCAACCACAGACATGGTCGGACTATAAGCATGTAAATACAGTTAATTATTTAGCAGGTATAACAAAAGCAGGAGTGATTTCTTTTGTTACAATATTTGCAAAATAAAAAATAAAGTGCTACTTCATCCGGTCCCTTCTTTCTCTCTCCAAAATAAAATCTCAGTTGATGAGGGATATATTGCAAGTCTTTAAAAGAAATGATAAAGAACACTTGCTGTCTTTGCGCTCTCTTTCTCCCTGTGGGGTTTTCTTTTGGTAAGTATCAGTTACCGTGACAGTAAGGGGGTTAGTAGTGAAACTAGCCGTGACCTCACAAACACGCTGCTGTTCCAATTGCAGACTGACAGTACTGCGTCCTCCAGGATTTAGGTTTCTTTTCCTAATTCATTTTTCTTGTTAAAGAATTTTGTGATTATCAACAATACTGTGTAAACAGTATACAATTGAATACCACGAAAAAAAAACTATGAGTGGGCATATTAAGAATGCCCATACGATTAGTGGGCATATTTCTTCGTGATGACAAAATCGTCTAGGCTAACCTAGTGAACAGGGCTTTGGCCCTGAGGGGCCGAGTATAAACGATCGACTTTTGTGGCATCGTTTGAGTTTACTGTACGCGAAATAAAGTTGTCTTGAAAGTCAAACACATGTACTTCAATTCCAAAAGAATTTAGCACACTTGATACTCATACACACATCCGTCTCTTTTTTTCTTTTTTAATAAACTTTATTCAAATAAGAACGGTATACAAAATAAAAATGGGCATAAACAAATATGGCATAAATTATAGACAACGATGGTGGGAAATAACTACAGTGTTCATAAATGTGAGGAATTCAAAATAATAATTAAATTGCCGTGTTATCAGATAAACATTATAAAAATAAAGGGCTAATTAAAGGCAATAATAAAATAAATATAAACATTTAAGTAAACTATGACGCGCACACGTGCAAGGCATGGCACATTTTGAGATGAATGAACAATGATTTTATTTTTTCATTCTTATTCATATTTACTATCTTTTTGAGGGGTTTTAAAAGAATTGGTTCAGCTGTCTAGGAATACTGTAAAGGAGGGATTGCTTCTGTTCCACTTACATGTGTGAATATAATATTTACCCAATAAATCTATCAAATTAACCGTTTTAGAAATGCTTTCATTTAGGTTATCCATAAAGTAAACAATGTCATTCTATGTAAACAAAGGGATGCCTTCAGTCATAAGTGACAACCAGTTATGGATTTCCATCCAAAAAGTGCTAGAAAATGAACAATTAAATAATAACAGAAGGTACATGGGTCCAGTTAGAATTTGAATCTGTTACGGAATAATTCGTTAACAGGGTACACCGCTGAAGCTCTTTTCAAAATTGGTTTCGGAATTCTATCAATTTTATCAAATAATTTGTTTAGGATATGGTGCCATATAGATTGAGAAAGACTTTCCTTTAACCGTTGGAATAAAAGCAGCCATCTGAAGACTAGTTCCGGTGTCTCCGGTCCATCTCGAAAATCCATGTCTGTCACGTGATCACGTGTGGGTTATGATTCCTCGGCGGAAGTGATCAAATATAAGCGGAAGTTGATATTTTAGCGCCAAGTCTTGAGCAGAGCTTCACGGACCATGGATACTTCTCGCAAATTAAAGTCAAAAGTGTCCGCCTGCTTCAAGATGCGTGGACTTATATTAAGACCGTATGTACTTTAATGATCCAAACGTTTCGTACGGTTCAATGTTTGGACTGCTGATACGACTAGTGAAATGCAAAATTAGACTAGTCGTGGTCGATACTTTTCCTCTTGAACTTTATAGTAGTGGCAATTGTATAATTCCACTTTAAACCACTAAAAATGTATGTAACATTTACTTTAACTCAGACAATGACCTGGTTGTTGGCATTATCATACAATCTATTAATTACATGTGTCTTACTAAATTTAGCAACCACTTTTAGTGTTCACACCACAACTGACACCTGAATTCAATATCTGCTGCACTCTCACCAGAGCTGGTGATTATTATTAAATAGTAATATAAGGAAGTTTTTTTGTTTTTTTTTCAATTGAACCAAGCACACAATATTGTCTTGAGGAAATGAGACAGTTTCTGTTTTGCGTTCCAGTGAAGCCTGCAAACACCTGGTGGAAGTGCTGGAATCTGTAAATCCCTCTGAACTGGATGATGTTATTGATAGGGTCCTGGATGCTGTGGAAAAGCAACCCTGTAAGTACAACTATAGTATCTTTCACTACACATCAAAAATTGCAGTGTGTCATTATGTTATGGATACATCAAGTTAGAATTATAACACATCAAGGCTGAATTATGTATGTTGAGAAGAAAAAATGAAACCTTTAGTAGTTATTAAGTTACACTTCCAGTATGAAATAGAATGTTTACATCTGTAATTACATTTTGACCAATGAGAAACGAATTTTGGATTATGTTGATTGTACAGCTTCATTGGGAATTGTTACTGGTCAAAATTACATTATACAGTATATTTGGATAGTTGGCTTGGAGTTATAACTAAGCTAAAAAAGCGTTTTTGAAATATAGCCAGTGTTTCAATCAAGAGCACCAGCTCTCCTACCGCTCCTCTGTTGTCAGATATCAGTTTTTATCCAGTAGCCCTAAGAAACTTGAGGCTAATCCTTAGAAGAGATACTAAGGATCCCAGAAGGGGATATAGATTAGAAAAAATGTAAAACGCCATATAATATATTTATTAGTAAGTCGCATGTACGTTTTAATGAACTCGCGAGTGCGTTCCTCTCCTCCAGCCTTACAACATGCATCAGTGCTGTTGTTTTAAAAACAAGAAAACACGAAGTTGCTTACATTTAATGTGAAATGCACCTGAAGTCTAATCATAAACCTGACTAACTGAATGCAGCTGCTCCTGACTGCAGTAGTAGGTACTGTTTTATTATTGCAGAAGAAAGAAGCTGCGAAATCAGCCCAGCCACTTACTAAGGGTTATTTAAAGTTCTTTTTTGTTGATATTGTTAATTAGCTATAAAAAATTGATAATGTTGATCTATTTAGAATTGCATCTGTAATTAGACTATTTTATTTCCCTTCTGTTTGCTCGGAATTCTATAAAATGATTGAATAAAATAAGAATAAATTGTCATAATACCTCATATTAAACATGGCCAATTTGAGTGCCGTTTGTACCTTGACGCGTATTCAGTTTTTAGTTTTAGCCACCTCTGTGATTGCGTTTGACACCCCTGAACTTTTGTATCGGCAGATTTTGATCAGAGTTTGTGTTTTTCAACAGTGTCCTCTAGTATGATAGAGTTGTCTGTTGTGGAAAATGCTGTACAGGATTGCACTCAGTCTTGTGATGAATCCACGTAAGTGTTGAAGTCACGTTCTTGCAATATTGTTATAATGCATTAATGACCCAACAAACTGAAGATTGCTATTTTTTAGCTAACTTACTTGCAAATAGTTGTAGTGTCATTAGTTTTATTTTCCTGTGAAGAAATCATTGTTTTGTTTTTGGAATTTTTTCTTTAGTTTTGTTTTCACTTTTGAGTAGATTTATTTGTAGAAAATCTTTTACAGAAGACTTGTTTTAACCCTCCTCTAGAAATAATGTTTTCAACATCATTGGAGCCTTTGATGTGCCAAGATACATTTACAGTGTGGAGCGAAAGAAATTTATACCGTAAGTAAAGGGAGTATTTTTTTACGTCTTTATGTCAAAAAATTAATCCACGATTATTTCAGAAACATTTCTTAAGTTTTTTTCTGCTGCCATTAAGCCAGATCACTTGCTAAAATGCTGCAGATGGTGTGTGTTTTTGAGGTTGTCAACAAGTCTTTTTTTTCTTCCTTCAGTCTCAACATGACCAGCAATCCAGCCCACAGTCTGTGTGGTTTGGCCAAAGACAAAGCTGAACTTTTCAGAGAGCGCTATACCATCTTACAACAGGTCAGTAACATTTATATTACCTGCTGAATTCCTAATAATCAATTATA
Source organism: Lophius piscatorius (assembly GCA_009660295.1). Lineage (NCBI taxonomy): Eukaryota > Metazoa > Chordata > Actinopteri > Lophiiformes > Lophiidae > Lophius > Lophius piscatorius. Next base: position 4,222 of record VRLP01005800.1, read on the forward strand.
GAAAAATCAATGTGACAAAAAATGTATGCTGATTAGACTTAGACAGACTTTATTGTCATTCAAATTTACACAATACAGTGTTCATCGGAACACAATTATGAGGCATTGGCTCAGAAAACACTTAAAAAGAAATAGGGCAGAAGCACTTGTAGTACCTAAAGTGATTAACCGTGCTCTGTGATTTCACAGGTCAATGAAATGGTTACTTATGTACAGAGTACCTTAAACATGATAGATGCAGGAAACAAAGTGTTTGTATAGAAGTCCATTTGTTTTCTTTGTGTCTCTTCTTTGTGACTTGGAACACACGCCTTGTAATGGCTAATTCAGTGAATATGCAGAGGGTGCGGAGCGATGGACTCAGGCATGCACTATCGCACAAAAAAGAGATCTATGAATTAAATTATGAATAAAACTGACGAGAGACGTTGCTATTGTGCGTGTATGTTGATAATAGCAAAACTAGAAATATTTTTTGGGATCTCAGAAGAGATCTTTCTTTGCTCAGGTAAAATTATTTTTTGCGCAAGGACATTTTATTATCAGTTCAAATTTTATCAACAAAAAATAAAGGTCTGTGCACAGAAAATTCAACTGTATGCTCTGGAATAAGACACTTAAGTAACACCAGGGTGGGAAGAAGGGCAGAACTACATATGAAGAGTGAAATACATTAAATGAAGGTATGGTAAATAAATCAAGTTGATCTTTAAGGGCTATAATGTCTATTTATTCACCAAAATCCACTTGAATTTAAAGATTTGAAATGATCTTGATGGGAAATGTTGATATAGGTGATCAACATCATTTTGATTCATTAATTACAAAGCATACCATTAATTTGATTTGTTTTTATAATTCCTTATAGCTCTTATTGTAATATTTCTTTGCTACAATTTCCAGTGCTTGTGTATCTTGCATATTGTATTTATATGTTTTCCTTTCGTAGCGAATACATCGACATGAGCTCTTCACTCCGCCTGCAATAGGAGCTGCTGTTGAAGAGGGTCAAAACAAATTTCAGGTAACATCTGCTGAAGTAGTCTTTGAGCACATTTTTCCTTGAGAGCTTATACTCATCCTTATTGAGCTGCTTTTACAGTAGGAGATTAAAAACCACATATTACTTTTTTGCATTTAACTAAATGTTTCCTTTTTGGTCATTAATCTTTAGCTCAAGACAGTGGATGCCCTGCTTGGTAGCACAGCCAAACTGGGAGAAGTGATTGTACTGGGGATGATCACACAACTTAAAGAGGTGAGTTAGAAAGGGATGTTGCTGAGAGTTTGTTTTTCAGTACATTATTTTCATCTTGTTTTCTTAATTTTTCTTAATTTCTTTAAGGGTAAATTTTGCCTTGAGGACCCGAGTGGAACAGTGCAGTTGGACATGTCTAAAGCAATATCCTTCAAATACGATTTTTGGAGCTCGTCAACAGATATTAATATATATTATACTATGTTTTTCGCATTTCAAAATGCATGTATTCCTTAATTAGGTTCTCACCAGTTTCACAATGGCCTTTATACGGAATCTTGCTTCGTATTGGCTGAAGGTGAGATAACTACTATGGCTACTGCAGCTAAGAAAATGAAATAAAACATTTTTAATAAAAGGCTAAGATGCAACCATAAATAATTACTTTAACATTATTTTACCCTTTTATTCTGCAGGTTGGTACGAGGACTCGGTTTTCCACGTCAATGGCTTCGGATTCCCACCAACAGAGCCATCATCGGGAACAAGGCAAGTAGGAAGAAGGGGGCAGCAGAGGCACAGCATTATAACTTCATTGGCTATTTAATTCTCCTTACCCGTCTAAAGGATCTAATGTTAATTAGAGTTCTATATTCTTCATCGCATCTAAAAAGACCCAAACGCATACACTCCAGGCTGTAGGGTAAAGTCAAATGCAGTAAAAGCAGCTGTCATCCTAATCAAACCTGATAGCTCCACCAGAGAAGAGGTTATACGTTGAAGTTTCCTCTTTCTATTCAAGTCTAGAAGTATTTCGTTTTGCTTTGCTGCAGTGACATTGTTGCTTGCATGGAAACATTTTAAATTGTTGTTAAAAAAAACACACAATCAAAACATTCTAGAAGAAAAGTAACCTGGGAGGCTTAAACTGCTGAGCACCACATAATTTAAAAGGCAAAATAGGCTGCAGGAACTGGCCAAGGCGCAAGAAAACATCGGTTCAGGTGGTTTGTATGCAGAGGAAAAATTGTGAGGGTTTTAATGAAAAAGAGCTGATCATTATGATCTATTCCACTTTTACACTCATCTCGTCGCTATTTGCTAATGGACTTAAATTTTGTAGTGTAGTTAACACTTGTAGTTTAAGCTTTGAGACTTTTGAGTCAACCCTAACAACATACTCGTCCTGCTCTCTTTCTTGATAACTCTATAGTTTAATTTTTTCCAGGGCTTACTACGGCAACATAAACTTCTTTGGTGGTCCATCCACCACTTCTGTGAAGGCCTCAGCCAAACTCAAACAGCTGGAGGAGGAGAATGAGGATGCCATGTTAGTAATTGTTTCTGATGTCTGGTTGGACAATGTTGAAGTGATGGAAAAGCTCCACCTCATGTTCTCAGGTCTGTTCTACATAACAGGATTACACTTCACAAGTCGAGAAAAAGCACCTTATAAGATGAGTTTATGTTTTACCTCTATCTGACAGGTTATGCGTCCATGCCTCCCACCTGTTTTATATTGTGTGGTAACTTCTCCTCTGCCCCATATGGAAACACACGGATCAAATCACTCAAAGGTTACACGCAATACCTCATAAACTGAATGTTTTTAGCCAAACAGTGCTGTGAAAGTGTTTTACCGTCCTCCTGTTTTTTCCAATTTGTTTGTGTGCAAACATAAAACAAAGATAATTCAATTAAACATAAATACAGTTGTGCAATTGAATTGAATTCTATTACCAATCATAACTTACATGAGTATGGGATCCACCCAAAAACAGGAGATGTGGGGTTGGTCCAATACTCTTTCACAACTGCTGTACAGCTCTTCAGAATCTCACTTGTTCTTCTCTTTTTAGAGTCACTGAAGGCTCTTGCTGATGCTATATGTGCACATCCCAGTATTCACAGCAGGTATGAAATTCTAGATTTGTTACTCTAGTCTGCTCTGCTCCAGTCACAACTGTTCATCTTTTCAGGGTTTTAACTCTACATACAATAGTAATAATTATAGGAACCTCTATTTATATAGCACTTCTCAAATACCGTTACAAAGTGCTTTAGAATAAAACCAAATCAAAATTTACCGTAAATGAAACCATGCAAAAAATACAGAGAATAAAAACACAAAATTAAACATTTAAGAAATAACAATAAGACCAAAACAAATAGTCAAAAGGTAATAGCTCAGGTGAAATAAGGAAGAACCTTTTGGTAAAAGTTAGTTTGGAGACAAAACTTCAATGACTACACTGATCCAAACAGCCTTATTTCCTCAGGCAGGCCATTCCAGAGTCTTAGGTCCATGATGATAGTTTCTGTCTCTTTTAGTTTTCAGCTTGGACTCTAGAATATATAGAAGACCTTTGCCTGAGGTTTTCAAACTACGCAGAGTTTCGTAAGGGATTAAAATATCTGAAATGTAGTTTGGGGCCAGGTCATTAAGAGCCTTAATAGTAATCAGTATAATCTTAAAATCAATTTTCAGCCAGAGTAGCAAAGCTAAAACGGGGGTGATATGATCATGAATCTTAGTCGAGGTTAAAAGCCTGGCAGCTGGTTTCCGTACCGTTTGTCGTCATTCAGAGTTTTTTGGTTAAGACAAGTGAAAAGGCTCATGACTGAAAATGCGTGAGGAGATAAAAGTATGTAAAATGTTTTCTGTATCTCATATTGTCATATTCATCCTACACCTACAGTAGTCGCTTCTTGTTTGTTCCTGGCCCTGAAGACCCTGGCCCTGGCACCATCCTGCCAAGGTAAACCTTCAAGATTTGCTTTTTGACACCATTAAGTTCCATTGTTTGGACAACTGTTGATAAATGTTTCCCCCCAGGCCTCCCTTGGCAGATCACATAACAGAGGAGTTCAGACAGAGGGTACCGTTTTCAGTGTTCACTACTAACCCGTGCAGGTAAAACAGCACTTTTTATTTAACATTAAAATATAGTTTAATGTGACCAGTTACTGGGTCTTGGTGTCGACTCAACTTGTAAGCTTCTGAGATCTGTGACCAATCTTGTTATATTTCCGCAGATTTTTTACTTAGAATCTAAAAGTGGACTACCTTGTTTTTTCTGTCAGGATTCAGTACTGCAGCCAGGAGATCGTTGTTATCAGGGAAGACCTGGTCAACAAGATGTGCAGGAACTGCATCCGGCTACCCAATCACAATCTTGACATTCCAAACCATGTGAGTTTTACCTTCTCTTTGCAAGCCTTCATACTTGAGTTGAATTTTTCTGATCAAATTAAATGCAGTGTTATTAGATTTGTTGACTGAGGTTTCCCTTAATTTTTTTCTTGGTATTTTAAAGTCGTTATGTTAGGGCTATCTATGAATTTTCCACTACAAGTATTCATTCTGTTTAAACCTGACATTTCTGCACTTTCATAAAATGATTCGCCTGCACTCATATTAGGAGTATTAATGTGTTTTCCTCATGAGAACACCTCTGGTGGCTGCGTTGAATTGTTAACAACTTGTGTCATACATGCAGTTGTTCGCAAAGAAGCAAAACAGCTGTAATATCCAAAAGTCAAAATTGATTGAAAAAATGTACTTCTTTAAACAGTGCTGTGAAGATCTATCACATGCCCTCCTTGTTCTTTGTATTTTTGTGAATATCATACTAAACAGTGATGGGTCTTCACACTCAAAACAAAACAAAGGAGCATCATATTTGCTTATGCATTGTCTTTACTCTTGGTGATCCTTTAAGTCTGTTGGATCACTATATTAAAATTTATTTTGTTCATGAACTCATTCTGGAGGGTTAAAGCCAGTCTTCCAGTTAAGGTGGTTTTAAAATTTGTTTAGGATGGGCACGTCCCTTATGAGGAGCCCAATGGATAGACTCATGACTCAAATGGATCCCTCCCAGGAGGAGATAGACTGTGTTGCTTGGGAGAGGAAAGTCAAAAACACCCTGCTTGGCCTAAATGAACTACTATGATGTCATCATATACGATGACAGACTATAGCTTCATTCAAAAACCTAAATAGAAGCTTTGAATGTTGAGAAATTAAATTTGGAACAGTCCCAGTTATCCTTATGTCACTATACCTTAACGTTTCTTTCCTCTTCTCCCCAGTTTGTTAAGACCATACTATCACAAGGTCACTTGACTCCTCTGCCTTTATACGTCAATCCTGTATTCTGGGCGTATGATTTCTCCCTGCGAGCCTATCCAGTTCCCGATGTCATCATCTTTGCAGACAAATATGACCCCTTCTGCATTACAAACACAGACTGCCTTTGTGTCAACCCGGTAAGAAATCGGAAAAACCATTTTTCGATACTTTATCGATAGGGATTATTTGACACAAACATAATTGTCAATAATTGATTTCCGCAGGGCTCCTTCCCAAAAAGTGGATTCACATTTAAAGTGTACTACCCTTCCAGCAGGACTGTAGAGGACAGGTTGGTTTCACTTTTCTCTCCATGTAATTCACATAACTTGTTGATTCAGCCATCTCCAATATTCATATGAATCTGTTGTGTCCGTGTGTCCATAGCAAACTTCAAGGACTCTGAAGAAAATCAAGGATTTAAATCAGCTTAGTGGATCAGCTCCAATGATTTGTACAAAACCTATGTTTGATAGTGTATGCTTAAAATGGATTAGTAATCCAAACTGTGCTAGTGATTTTATATGTATGTTGTCATGATTAATAAAATTTTTATTCTTGGCATGGAATATCCTGACATCTTCATCCACCCTCATCTGAAAAGTCTGCCCTGAAGACCAGCAAAGTATATAATAAGGTTCTTGATTTAAAATGTCCTAACGTAAGTGCGCCAAAGTAAAAAGCCTTTTTAGTGTTTATATTTGCAAGCAGTGAACTTTTTCCACATAAAGTATAAACTGTTGCTAGGGAATAAACAAGTAAAGATATTTACTTGACAAGTCTCCTAGCCCGTGAATGTTCACCATTCCAAGGTATCTAAAAGAATATGATAAAAACAATGACAGACTGCCTGTGCCCTGTCCAAACATGTAACAAACTAGAATTGTGATCAACATGTGCAGCAGCTCAGAAACAGGTTCTGTTGAGCCACTGTAATAGCAGCAGGTAACATTTGCATGCTTAAGAGGTCTCAACTGAAATCGCGGGAGACTGATGGGAGGACCTCGGGTCTGGTTTCTAAAGACAAAATAAACTGCATAGCAATGAAGCCCAATCTAAATCCTGTTGAGAGAATTTGATCTTGGGTGTGTGTGTGATGATTAGGCCATTATGAACATCATTTACAAACTGCAGCAACCATTGACAGCTTGACATCATACAGAGGTCAAGCCAGTCAATGTGACGGAATGCTGATTTATTCAATACAAATTGGGGGACACCGATTCTGTAAAATATTTTGTATTCCAGTTGTGTCAATCAGTAATTTTCTTGTTTCGTTACCGATAAATAAATGCTAGTAATGAACAATATCTGAATTATTAATTACGATACAAATTACCAAGGAACGGTGCTGCTGGTGCCGCAGTGGTGCATTTTTAAATTCCCTAAAACTAAACAGAATATTTTTTGTGTTTTCTTTTACCTCGTCCTTCAATCTGATTGGGGGTTGACGAGTAGTATATAATTCTCCATTTTACTTTGTTATCTTATATGCTTTAGCACAATATGTCTTGCATGTTAATGTAATCTTCCGAGAATCATTGGGCCTTCGTGTTTGTAAATACTCCGACCCGGATTAGACGTTGCCCCATTTTTACGACCTTTCCAATATGGCGGATTGCAACAGTCGATCATTTCCGGTCGTGCCCCCAGAATGCTTGTGATGACCTCACGTAAATGTCGCACTGGTTTTCAAACTTGCAGGAAAACATAGCTAACAAGGTAAGTTATTCGGAGGTGTGGCTTTATTCTACTAATGATTGCAAGTTTAACGTTTAGGTTGTCTTCCTTTCCACGGCGGCTAGTAACATTTAGAGGTGTTTTTTTTAATGTGTGGGCAAGTTCAACTTCTCCAAGGAGCTTAAGCTAACAGCGACAAACGTTAACAAACCAGCAGCTGTTAGCTCTCCAAAACTCCGTACCTAGTTAATCAGTTCAGAATAGTCTAAGGACATTTATCAGTAAATTTGTGTATTATGTTGGTCTTCTCTGAGGCAAGAGCTATTGTAGCATTGACTTTACCCTGCAACACTACTCTGAATAGTTAAGCTAGCAAACTAGGTCAGCACCAGAAATCATTATGGCAGCAAACATTATTTTTCCGTTGGCTTTGATTTTAGTTCTGCCACCGCTAGTTGGCTTAAAAATTGAGAAGTTGACTAAAAAAATAAACAAAGATGGATCAAACTTCAGAGAAAAATTGTTAGAGAATGAGCTGACAATGTGTCCCGTACTCATCGGACTAATAAGCTGAAAAATCGAATTTCCTGTTATGGTTTCGTATCTTGGGTTATTGTTTACCTAGCCCCGTTTTAGATGATGGGAAAAAACTAATTCATTAATCGACAAATCTAACCAGGTCTAACCGAGTTATTACGATGAATCTCAATATTTGTCCTTATAGGAGAAAAGTCGGCTGCCATAGCAGAGAGAGTTGCAGACATGGAGGAAGACGTTGGGGATCTCCCAGCTGTAGAGGATGACAATGAGTTGGATAGAGAGGAAGATGACAGACTGTTTGCTTGGATGGTTAATGATGATATGGATGAGGAGGAGGTCGAGGAGGAGGAGGAGGAGGATGAACAGCCTTTGGACACTGAAGCATCTGAGTCATTTGAGTTGGACAGCCCAGCTGAGCGCAGTGGTCATATCGCTGTAATTGACAGGAACATCATGTATGTGTGGGGTGGATACAAGGTAAGAAGTTTAGTTTAAATCTAACCTAATCTACTCTGTATAATGTCTCTTCCACAGTCTAGATATTTATTGTAATTTCATGTTATTGCCCCTCCGTACAAGAATACTCCAACCCACGGATTCTTTGACTTGTATCTACCAAGAAATGAGACGTGGACCTACAACATGGAGTCAGGAGTATGGTAATGGTTTTTTATATTTAAGTTGCATATTCACTCTACCACCATTATTTTAAATCTCTGTCATCTGCACACAAAATGTACACAGAAATATCTTATTGTTCATTGTTCATAGGACAAAGCATGTAGCTGAAGGTAACCTGCACACATCCATGTCCGGCAGCTGTGGAGTGTGTGTAGATGGAGTCCTCTACCTATTCGGAGGACATCATGCCAGAGGAAACACAAACAGGGTAAAATTTGCAAAGTGCATTGTACAAGTGTATTCCAATCTGAAGTTATTTTCATATTTAGTGACATGTTTCTTTAATAACTATTGTCTGTAATGTGCTATGCAGATTTACCGCCTGCCCCTGAGAGCTCCCACTCTTGTTTGGGAGGAAATGAGGGATCTGAAAGGACTTCCTCCTTCCTGCAAGGATAAACTAGGCTGCTGGGTTCAGAAGAACAGGTGAGGGATGACTTTTTTTTCTTTCTTTTTTTTGCTGTGTGTTTTTGTTTTAGTAAACATAGGTATTCGCACAATTAATTTGGTTTATATTATAAATATATTTTTTACTTATGTGCTCTCAACAGGCTTATATTCTTTGGTGGCTACGGCTACGCTGCACAGGGACCTCATCGAGGAACTTTTGAATATGATGAATCATCTTCACTTGTGGTTTGTAAACCAATCCTTTTAATAACACTAACATCAAGTGGTTTTATATATATATATATATATATATATATATATATATATACACATAAATACATTTCAGAAGTTAAATAATCTTCTTTCATAGCAAGCATATCCAAAATGTTGGCTTGCCTACTTCCTGTAAAATTTGTGTTAATATTTATTGTTCCTGCTGCAGTGGGACAGCCCAGGGCGGGGCTGGAACAACCACATTCATATTTTGGATCTGGAGACGTCCACATGGCATCAGCCCATCACTACGGTAAGTGCATGCACTGAATTAGCGCAACTAGGGCTGCCACGATCTTGACATTATAGGTGTTGATTGATTGGCATTCAAATAATTGCTTTTAATGATTTAACTTTGATTATTTTGCCTATTTTAGCTCACATTGTAATATAGGTTTAATTACAGTGTAATGATACAAGTACACCTTATGAAGTAGTAACATTTAGACTGTCTTCTAATAGGCCTCCGTAATGGGTAGTTTCCTGGAAGTACCCGTCGGTCAAAGTTCAACGATTTTGATGAAGTGGTTTTTCTGTGAAGAGTTTATTTTTGTTTTTTCACTTGCTTTTACTGCAAGTTTGACAAATCTCCTCCATAATAAAGGATCTCCTTTATTATATGGCATATAACGAAAGTGTTCCCACATCAGTGTCGTGTTTGGCTCTGTGACTAAATGAGCCCTGATGTTCAAATCAATAGATGCTGCTTAATGAAAGTTTAAGGTATTTGAGAGCTTAACAGTCAGAGCAGTTAAAGGCCTATTAAGGAAGACGGAGATCATTAATAAGTGCCAGTCAAACATCAAACAGTGGAAAAAGATATGTAAGTAGTGAAGCTATAAGAATATTTTTGTTGCATCAAACTTTTATATACAAATGAATGAAGACTATTGTGGTGACTATGCAGATTAATTGGAATAATCAGTCTCAAATAATTGCAATCAGATCTGATTATGTAATGTGTGTGACAGGTGTACATGCAACCCACACGTGCATCCAAGCTTGTTTGGAGCCAGCTCAGTGACATATATATTATGACAAATACAGTAAAGTAGTAAACATTATCTTTTTTTGGACTAATGCAGGGAAACGCCCCGTCACCCAGAGCAGCACATGCCTGCGCCACAGTTGGTAACAGAGGCTATGTGTTTGGGGGGCGATTCAAGGTGAGGAAAATAAAATGAATAATTTAAGATGTGCATCAGTTTAGTCTCCTTCTTATTGAATTTCTGTAATACAGTTTATAATGCTCACCTCCTTTGGTCCACAGAACTACAGACTAAATGACCTGTACTACATTGACCTGGACACATGGGAGTGGCATGAAATGTAAGTGGACTTTTCATTTACATGAATTTCACAACCAAAATGTCTTGTAAGATAGTAGTTAGCATCTTTTGCGAATTACATTAGATTACCCTCTGATGTGTCTTTAACTAAAGATACATTCCACCCTTGAGTGTTCTCTCATTTGTGTTTTTTCTTGCTCTTCTGTTCCTTCAAACCCTCTCTATTGTTGTAGGAACACTCCCCAGCAGGGTCCTGTGGGCAGGTCCTGGCACTCCTTCACTCCTGTGTCACCAGACCACATCTTCTTATTTGGAGGTTTTACCACAGACAGAGAGACGCTTAGTGAGTGAGACATTCTGTTCAAAAGCAGGAAAAAACTCTAGACCACAAGATGACTGCCGGTCTAAAGAAGTTATCTGTTTTTCAGGTGATGCTTGGCTGTACTACGTGAGTAAAAATGAATGGAAGCCTTTCAAACACAGTCACATAGAGAGACCAAGGTACGCTCTTTCATCTTACTGTATCAGATAAACGGCACACTTGTTTGGGTGTGTATTTTTGTGAAAGCCACCAAACTGTATAGAGACAGTACTTTGCATTGAGCTCTGTCTTTCAGGCTATGGCACACAGCTTGCTCCGGGCCTGATGGGGAAGTGTTTGTGTTCGGAGGATGTGCCAATAACCTGTTGTCTCATCACAGAGCTGTAAGGCATACATATTCACTTAAGAATTGCATATTTTTATACATACATTAAAACCATAACTGAACTAGACTCCCTTTATTTTAACTTGTCAGGCGCACAGCAATGAGTTACTAGTTTTCAACGTTCAACCCAAATCGCTTGTTCGGTGAGTGTGTGAAGCAGCAATGATTCATGTTTTCATTTTAAGTATTTTCAATTACTGTTGTGCTCATATCTGCCTGTCTTCACGCTCCCTAGGTTTTGTATGGAGGCGATCCTGCAGCACAGGGAACCTTTGTCTAGGTACTGGGACTGCTTGCCTAAACACCTCCTGCACAGCCTCAAACAGAGAATGGCACATTTTAACACTCTGGGGTCCTAGGCTGAGACAAAGTGATCTATCCAGTGCAAAGGATTACTGAATGTGTATGTAAGGAGAAGATGAGCTGGTGTATATTCCAGAAAGCAGGTTTAACAAACCCGAACTCTGTTGGATCAATCATGAGAGGAGAAAATGAGTTTTTGATTCAAGAACAGCTGTCCGAGTTGGATCACTCCGCTCTGACAAGGGGGTGGAGCCGAAACAAACTTAGGGTTTGTTGAAGAAAACCTGCAGCAAACAGGTTAGGTTCACAGAGTAAGTAACCATGGTAACTGACTCAGAGTTTTACTTGCCTTGCTTTCTGGAACGGAAAACTCAAGTTTCCCCCATCTCAGGGTTAACAAACTCAAGATCCACTAAACCTGTTTTCTTGAATACCCATTTTGTCCTTTTAGACTATTTGTTTGATGTGCTTGGCACTTCCAAAAAATCTCTAAGCAATATTGAATAGTTGTGGAACTATTGAAAATGGTTCCTCACTGATATACCAAGCTTCAGTCAATCATTAAAAGTGTTTATTCAATAGGTTCAAGTCAAGACTGCTGGAACCTTTCCGAGAACTACCAATACTGGTGATGTATAGAAATGAGCAGGAGCACAAAAATACCGTAGGGTTGTTTTTTTGTTGTACGTTCTTGACTCAACATAATTTTTCAGATGGACTTTTTAATTCTCTCTCTGTAAAGCTACAATACAGGAGGACCACTGATGTAATCCCTGTGAGAAAATGTCTTATTGGGGCTAGTGGGACAAATGTTTAGAGAGCAGAACCAGTGCTTTGTTAACTCCTTGTCCTCCAAAGGATTATTATACATCTTTCAGGAACGCCCCCAGAATCAAGTAGAGTGCCAGATACTTGAATTTGTGGTTTTCTCTGCCCTTCTCAAAAATGTAGGACTTCAAGTACTTCTCTAATGTCTTAACAATATAACAGTGCAAGGTTGAAACTGGTTTGCTTTAACTTTGCTGATTTCTTTTAAAGGAAGCCCATTGTTTTGAAAATTCCTGCTACTAATGTTGGGCACAATCAGGAATATAATTCTCTCCTACATCTTGCGAGTTTAAGTATGTGGTTAAACACAAGGCTGTCTTTACTGAAGCCACTGAAATAAACATTTTTAGTTAATATTTATAAATATGTATTTATATATTTGGAGATGTGTGGATTCTGTTCTGGAAGTGGCTTTTAAAACCTTTTAAATTGTCATTAATGGCGTTTGTTACATTTTCATTTAATTTAATCAATAAATTAGAGTACTGCAAGTTCATTGGATGGGGAACCATGTTGCACTGAAATGCCTCATGTCAGTAGGGCTTTGTTTGTATTTGCCTGGTTTGCACAAAGTTAACTTGGTGTTTGTTTATTGTAGAATGATGTATACTTGTTTATTTGTAATCAAATAAAGACCATAATATGTGAAGAAGGTCAGCCTTGTTTATTTACATGTTTTCATTTCAAACCCATTGCTCTAATCAAACTTGAGAATTGAAAATACTGTAAACCCACATCTTATCAGATCGGCGGTCCCGTCTCATTTCTTCTTGGCAACCAGCAGGTTTGGAGCAGACACTTTAACTTTGCCCGGCATGTTTCTGGACAGATCACCATCCTGCAGCACATAACCGGAGACAGGGTTGAAATCATAAACATAATAAAGAGCTATATCTTAGCTTCAAATTGTACACATATGGTCCATATCACTTAATATATTATTCAAAACAACAAGAGGCACAACTAACTTATTTTTTGTGGTTCCAAAGTGAAAAAGTTTTTAGTTGACTGACAGATGATAAATGTATCTAACCTCTCACAAATTATACACTTAAGATTGAGACAAATTTGATGATTTTTGAATATTTATTTGTTGTACAAATCAATATCTGCAAAGAGGAGTAATTTTTAGATGACCTGTTTTGCCCAAACCGCTGAGACACTGCAAAGCAGCTTACACTAATTACACTTAGTAATCACGAGACTCAATGTCTGGTGTTTTCCCTTCAGTTTCCTTCAACTCAGAAAAATTAGCAAGCATTATCAATTTAATTGACTTACCAATATATAATAATGCACAAAAAGAGACCGCAAACAGGAAATTAAATTTTGGTAACTTCTTACCTTAACACTACGGAACAAGTCTTTCTCTCTGGTTGAAGCCTCTTTTGCTTTCATGAAGCTGAGAACTGCAGTGCGTGCAGCTGGGAAGAACAAAGTCAACCCAATACTGTTAATTTTGAAAGCGTAATGAAGCATTTATCAAAAGCCTTAAATAATAGATTTCATTATTCTCACCTTTTCCTTTCTTTTGAGAACCGGGAGTCAGTTTCACCTTGTGTCTATGGGAAACAAATACCTCATATAAACAAGTAACTCTTATCTCGCTTTGCCTCTGAGATGCTAAAAAGTCAACTGTACATACTTGTAGTTTGAGAGGGCCGTATATGGAGCGGAGACTGGGACAGCAAACAGCAGCACATCCTCAGGATGAGGCTGACCTGTCAGAGAGGTGAGCAAGTCCTCTGCTTCCTGAGGCAAAAGGAAAAACCTTAACTTAGAACAGCAGCAACATTCATAAAATTATAGCCGTGTAAAACGTACTGTTTTAAACCAACTGAAGTGAAATTACCATGCAATTAATTAGGAATAATGCGCACATCTACACGAGGAGGTAATGATTTCATTTAGAGGGGACTCAGAACATACACCACTCAGCGAAGCAAATTCATGGGTCCTACTTTCGTGACATCATGATGCATTATGCTCTGCATCTGGCCCAGGCAAAACATATGTGATCTTATGTGGACGTTTTTGTGACGCAACCTTGAACAGACCTTGTCAGACCAGAATTTGTGCGACTTTGATGTCTTCTTCCTTTGACATTCGTCACAAAGCAGTTGCTTTTCACTCATTTTTTTTTTCATTTTTCTGGCCTTCGTTGCACAAATGTTATAAACCAAAGCATTCAAACTACCATTAACAAATGACTGCCTGTTTATTAATGTCTTGCATTTTGCTTCCATACTGACAGAATGCTGCGTGTGACATCTCGGCAACTTTTCTTTTTTTTTTCAGTCAGTTTTTGGCAATAAAATAAATATTGGAGTCTTGTATAGCCACATTTTAAAAGCAACGTGAACGGCTACAGACACAAAAAATCCGATCCAGGAAAAAAAATCAGAATTTAGCATTAAGGCTGGCAGTGTGGACGTAGCCTCGATTGCTTGACATGACTATGACATTTCTCAGTTCTTCACTGACAGAACTTTGACTAGGAGATCTTCAGAGTGGATGCACCATCACAGTATATAGGTTTGTTGTGCTAACCCAAAAGAAAAATATTCCCAAAGTTTAGTATTCAAAGGTGAAACGGTTGAGTAAACAAAATTTCAGTGCAATTTGACTAATCTCAATTACATCAATTTATTTAACATTTCGATGTCACAAATACATCTTTATTACCTTTACCAAGGGAGGAGGTTAAGTCTTTAATCCGTGTTTGTTTGTCTGTTGTTAGGCCTTCTTCCTTTAATATTTTATACCGGAGACGAATATTAAATTATAAAACAATGTCTGTTTGAGAGAGCTAGAAACAAAGTGAGCTCAGAGGTTGGTTTTGGCCCTTGGTGTAGGTTTGCTCTCTCCGAGTGTTTTTTTTCCATCTAGTTATTAATATGATAACGGCTAAAATCAAGTGTGGAAACACAACTTTGAGTTTATAATGAATTCTATGTTTCAGTTATTTGAAACCTGTTCGGGGGAAAAAATTGAAAGTGAAATCATCGTTCAGTCCAGCTGGTGTCATAGTGTACATCTTTCTCTGACAATTTTGACTACCAGAGACACGCTATTGCCATACCGAGCCAATCACAGGCAGAGTAGGGTGGCTCATGTAGCTGTAATAGAAGGATTTGTTAAAAAAAAAGAAAATAAAGGTAAGAGATCCATACTATCTTCCGGTTAACACTCAAAATGGAATCTCCTACACAGACATCTAATGGCATAGATCAAGAGTTCTCAAACTATGGAGGAATCTCTGAAATTGCGCACTTTTACTAAATAAGATTTATTAAAAAACGTGTAATACTATCAAACTACTATGATGAATGAAATGAAAATATTGTAACCATGAGATAAATTAAATGTACCTTAAAATAAGTTTAGCCTTTCCTGTATTTTTTGTTCAGACGTCCATCAGCCTGTTACGTAGTCGGGTTGCGGCGTGACAAGCTACACTTTAAGGACTAGATGACAGTAGGCGAAGGAAGCTTAAATTACGAGTTGTTTGATAAAAATGCAATCATGGTTTCAAACGGGAACTTTTAGGAAGTGTGGATCAGGAGGAGAATATTATTAGCAGCGTTGTAGACACTGTAATAGAAGACAGTGAACGCAGCAGCATCCCTGAATCAACAGCAGCAAACAGTAAGAAGATATGACTCAGATATGAGTCAGGTTACATCACATTTGAAATGTGCATTGACAGGGACTAATAGTTGTTATTGTTAATTTTCTCACCTGCTCTGTGTGCATACTGTATGTGTGCATACTGTATGTATGTGTACTGTATGTGTGGGAGGGGCTGACCTTTGCATTAAAAGTATGTGAGTTTAAGTGCCATTTCTAGTACTACCTCTTCCCACTTCGTCTGGTTGTGGACTAGTCAACAATAAATAATATTCTTATTGGGAATATATTTTACTCCTGTTTGAACTACGTTTAGCTAGTTACATACTTCTACTATTGTATTTTCATGGGTCATAATGGTGGTACTTGGAGAGCCGGATATATTCTGTGGTGGTACACGGTGTAAAAAGTATGAAAACCACTGGCATAGATCATGTAATCCAACTCATTTGCGGTAAAAGTATTTTCGTTAACAACCCACCACTGCTCCGGGATTTTCCTGGTCGGCATCGTCGTCCTGAAAATGAGGAAAGCACTGATGGTTAATGAATAAACAATACAAAGCAGAGCAAGGTTTTGTTAACGTCACTAGAGAATTATCTAATTTCATGCACTTTGTACCTTTTCCTCTTGTTCAGCAGGACCTCCCTCAACCCTTCTCTCTTCAGTTTCCTCCCCTCCGCCCGCCTGCTCTGGTTTCTTTGCTGCAGTTTCCACAATAAGAGGCTTCTGAGGGGGTTTCTGGGAGGCTGGTTTCTTCACAAAGTCATCTTTGCCCTTCCCCTTCTTGCCTTTTTTTCCCTTATCCTTCTCCTCCTTAGCAGAACCAGCTGACTGAGGGAGGAAGGAAGGAACAAAACCAGTATTTATTATCAGAGTAAAGAAGATATCTCCTGCTACCAGGCTGTGGCTTGGCACAGGAATAAATATGATTAAAAAATATTTTATTTTATTAATATTTAACATGTTTTCTGTCCGTGCCACATGATCCCATACTCTGTCATGCCACCATGAACTCAAACGCGGACATCAGTCGTCATCACCAGCTCACAAACCCCATGTATGTCTTTCAACAAGCGGGCTCGGAGAGTAAAATAACTAACGCTGCTTGAGAGTTTATTTGGGAGAGGACTATGATGATGATAATTACTCAGAGACAGCATAGGTCAGGACTGTAAAGAAAGATAAACTTTAATCAGAAGTAGGACCACACCAATCTAAAATATGGGTTTATTGTGGCTGATGACTTGCATGCTCTGAGCCCAGTGTGTGATTTGTTGATTTAAAAGATTTCCAAAATTGTTTCTTAGCGAAATGGTGTTTTCCGCAGTGAATCTATCGATTGAACTAAAAAAACAAATAGCATGGCTCCAGACAAAAAAAAAGTTAGCAAACATTGGCTCCTAAACCCATATTACATCAATGTCAGAATATAACGTTAAATGTTTGCCTTACTTTTTCTTTCCCTTCTGTACTGCCTGCCTTTGTTGGCCCTGCGTCGCATTGTGTGCAAATATATATTCTTTGTCCAATATACTGCAATCTCATTTTTTATTTCATTTTTATTGAACTATGTGCAATTAGTTTCTTCTTGCTTATTCAGGCTCTGAGTCTGTATCTTTGTCTGTATCTACAGCCTCCACAATGATGCAATACCTAGCATTCTTATGTTTTTTTCTGTCACCACGCTTCTTCAGTGTTTCCTTTTTAAGATGATTGAGGTTGTTGGTGAACTTTTTTGTTTGTTTGTATATTATATATGTTTATCTGGATGGTCGCCACTGGGGACTGGCGAGAAATCAAAAAGTTCCAAATTTAAAAAGTTAATCACATCGGTGACCATTTTAGTTGCAGTCTGGAGTCATGTAAGGAACAGCATTTTCTCCCTTAGGACTCTCTTTTGGCTAAGAGAAAAGCCCAGTCTTCGGACTTATTTAGTGAATTTGGTGAGTTGCAAAAACTTTTATGTCGTGAAAATTGTAAAAAACAGTGTGATGACAGTCGTTCTTATTCATTCTCACCCCAAGCAACTGCATCATCAGCTCCCTGTCCTCTTCATCCTGGTCTTTGTACTTCTCCTTGATTTTCCTTAACTTGTTCTACAGTGACCACAGGGACAAAATAAACACATCAATAAAAGTTAAACCAACAGATAAAGTCAGGTTTTGAAACAAGAAACAGTTCATAATTCTGATAAGATTAAGATATGAACAAGACTGAAACTAAGGCTGGAGAATGTGATGATATTTCAGGCTCCATAAGCTCCCATAAGGCACCTTGAAGCCGATGTGTTGGAGGCAGTAAAAAAATGGCAAGACTATAGATTTGGGAGACTTTCGTAAGAGTCAAATTGTGAAAGCTGCACGACTACGTCAAAGCATCATCAGAGCTGCAAGTCTTTGGTGTTTCAGTGGTATAAAAAAGGGATTTAAAGAAGAACAACTGGTGAAGCATCAGCAGGGTCATCGGGGCCCAAGGCTCCCAGTAGACTTTGCTCTCCAAATGTGTTAGGGCCAGGTGTACCACCGATGAAATGCTATGTGCAGTGGAGCATTGCTGTCTAAATGCTTTCTGGAGGGGGTCCCTGTAGCATTTGCCACCATCATACAAAGTGGCAGTTTGGAGAGGCGATGAACTTTTCTACTCAACCATAAAAGGAATTAAGATCATCAGGTAGAGACGGGTCCCTGGGGCACTCTACATTTCTGTTGGTGTAGATTGCAATGTTCTGTAGGGCTCGGGTCATCTTTATGCCCACAGTGATGCTCCGCGTTGCTGCTCTGACCTCAGATCAGCTCATAGCTGCAAAGAGAGTAGACTCTCTGGCTTTCAGCAAAGCACGAACCTCTTTGTTCAACCAGGGTTTCTGGTTGTGGTGAACGGTGAGATGATGCATACTCGTCCAGTGCCACCTGTTTCTGGACTTCAGCAAATGGTGGTGTGCAGGGTCCAGCATGATAAATGCAATCAGAGATAGGTAGGTGGTTCTGCATGTATACAAGTAGTCTAGCTTTTTCATAACACATATATATATATATATATATATATATATATACATATATATTTATATAAAATAACCAATGGCTGTAGTCTAACGACCCAGAATCGGGATCAATATTTCTGCTTGCTTTACCTTGGCAACAGGTTCTGACCGGCCACTGGTACCATTAGGAATGAGATTACTATTGTGATCACTACTGACGGGGGACATTATGGTGCTTCCATATTTTTTTATTGTTTTGTTTTTTTATTGGTCTCGTTGATTTTAACACTAATTGAATTAACATTTGATTTAACTAAAGTTAACAATGAACAAAATACAGGTGTTTTTCAAACGACACAAACAATACAAGCAAATCTGCTGGTAAATTGTATATTTACAATTTACCATTTCCGTATATGTATATTTGTAAATCCATTGAGTGTATATTTGTAAATCCATTGAGTGTATGAGACTCATGATTGTTTCACAAAATCAATTCAGTGTGAGACATAAGTCTCAATTTTAACCGATATGTAATTCCACTTAAATTCCGAATAATTATTATTATTATATTTTGTTGTGACAAACATGTGACACAATAAAAACTGATTTGTGATGTTTGATAGAAAGTACAGCCTTACCTTAGCTGCTGGGGATGTTAATGATTACACTAGTGTTGTGTGCCTCCTAATTACTTGTAAGTTTACTACAGTTGATTTTAAGCTTAGTTCCTTGTCTCTGGAAGTTTGAGCCTTAGATTTTATATTTCTCTTGCAAGAGGTATTTCCTCAGAGTTTGTATATTTAGAAAGATTTGTAAAATTACTGTGTATGCTGGAGGAAGAATGACTTCATATAGAAAATCTTATCTTCATACCCTTTGACCTCGCTTCATTGGCTGCTGGGCGGTGCCTCCTCCACCTTTGGATCCCTGATCGACCGCTGATCCAGTGGAAGAAATCTCAGTCCTCTCCTCGGTGTCACAGCCTTCATGATTCTGCTTCTTCTTCTTATCTTCCCTAGTATGCAATCAAATCCGAGGATTAAATCAATGCCTGGCCAATCAGAAATATCTATATATATAGTCTTCTGTAGAATAAAGAAGGTTGCAAAGTAAAAAAAAAATTGCTTATTTATGTCTAATCCTGTTGCTAAATGTCTTTTAATTTGAGTATAAACTTAACAGGAAGAATTCAATAAGTTCTTTATTTCGTTCACCTTCTCTTCTTGGCCGTCATGTGTTTCTTCCCTTGTGAGTCGACCTCAACCTGAGAGAATTTAATGAAATGGCATTAGCGTGTGACCTTTGTGATATGACTTGAATTATTGTGGTATATGGGGCTTGTAATGGGCATTGATTACCTGAGTGGTCACGTTTTTGGTGAAACCAGGGTTCTGAGTGCTCCTATAAATAAAAATTAATGATTTGATGAATTACTTATCACTGTTTTGTACAATTATAGGGTTTGCTTGAAGTAGCAGAAAAGCTGGTTACATTACCTGCTTGACTGTAAGTGAGAGAGTGAGATGGTCGTATCCGGAAAGCTAAACTCTTCACTGTCTTCGTTCTTCGTCTTTTCTTCCTCCGAATTGTCACCCTCTCTGCCCTCCTCTGCCTCTGCCTCCATGCTGTCCTCTTCGGGAATAGCAGGCAAATCATCCTCCTCTGCCACATTTTCATCTTTACTTTCAATCGCTCCGTCTCCTGCTCTTTCCTCCTCCCCACCCAGATCTTCGTTACTGCTGTCATCTCCTGTAGCAAATGGCAGAATCCAGCTGAATGTTGTTGTTACAAATAAATACGGAAATAAAGTCAGTGACTTTGTGACTGTTACCTATCAGCTCCTCTCCCTCGTCCTTCAACAGCTCAGCAGTTGTGGACGTGACTTCCTCCATGTCCTCCTCCACAGTCCTCACTTTTCTCTCCCCTTGGTGTCGAAACACACTCTGTTCATCGACCTGCACAGAGACAAGCGTGAACTTTAATTGGCTTGATATTGACAGATTAAAATGCATCATGTTATGATGATAATTTACCTTGAAGAGGAATCCAAAACCCATAATCAAGTAAGAAGGTGGCAGAAAGTTTTTCTTTCCTGGAGAGAAATGGTTCAAATATAAGACATATTCTCACATGTGAATAAAAAAAGCTTGAATGTTCTAGCATGTCATACCTCTGATCATAAAGCTTCCAGTGGTCAAGTATTCTCCTGTGGGAGCGGTCTTAGACACCTGAACAAAACAATAGAAATAACAGCACTTTCAAATAAGAAACAAGACGACCTTTCTGTTGTGTCCATACCACAATGATTTTGCTGCTCTTTGTGTTTTCCTGTTTCCCCACATCTGATTACTCACTCATATTCTGCTTAAAGGATACAAAGACTGTTTTCTATATGACTTGGTTTAAGTGAGTCCACAGAATACAGTTCTTTATATCAATACTCCACTTTATATCAAATAAACTATCACCTCGTTGCATAGAAATAACTTGTGAGAAGCATGTTGCTGGCATCAAGTTCAGAATAATCATATATTTGCAAATCAGATCAAATTTGTGTCAAAGTACATCAGGGTTTTATAAATCAAGTCCCCTAAAAAATGATGAAAAAGTTCCTCAAGGGTCAGTGCTAGGACTGCTACTTTTTATACATTTGTTTTGCAAGTCTGCTCCTTTCTGTACATTTTTATGTATGATAACATCCCGTGTGCAACTGCAAACCAGGCTACAAACCGCTATCTGTGATACGAAGACCTCTGAGCTCAAATCAAAGCTAACTTAAAACTACATAAAGACTAAATATGTTCAGTTCTCCAGAGCATGAACCAATGGCAATTCTAATCTAACTCAGACAGTCAATGGTTCAAAGAAAACAGTTCAGCGTAACATATATCTCACATTGATCCCTCTTTCTCAAAAATAAAAAAAATATACTAGTCTGCTAATCCTTCAAAAGCAAGGAAACACTGGAGTATGGAGATGTTCTGTATTCTCCTGCTGCTGCCAACAAAGTCTCCCTGGACGCAGTATACCATTGCACTCTGCGAACATCACTGCTGACAGTTGTTGCACCCACAACTGTCAGCTGAATGAAAGGGTTGGCTAAACATCATTGGCAACGAGATGGCATTATCATCCATGACTCTTCATTTAAAATGCCTTTCTATCTAACGATATTTAAGATATTCAACATCTTTAGTTGAGCACAGTGCTCCTAATCCTGGCACCAGGTCACGGGGAGGGACTATCTTTTAAATTCCTCACGTAAACACAGAGCTAAGACGGACTGCTATTATGCGCTTCAACACTAACATGAACTACAACACAGTTTGAATTTACAGATTCACATTTATCTACAAGACTTTAAAGGTTTATTAACTTCTACTCCTACGGACACTTAAAGCTGTTTGACTAGATGTGCTATTTGTGTAGGCACGTGCGTGTTTGTGAGTGAAAATTCTGTACTCGGGTCCAACAAGATCTTAATACCAACAAGATCTTAATCTCGATGAGTTTAAATAAAGTTAATAAATAAACGTGACAGGCTTTCAAACTTAGTATCCAAATGACGAGACTCACCTGGTGATGGTGTACCCACCAAGCGCTGGTGATGATTTTGGCATCCCAGGCTGCACTGTAGCAAACGGACATGGTGCCAGCTTCTGTAAGGGTACGAGGAGGTATGGGGCCACCTGCAGCAGAGACATACGAAAGAATTCAGAGGTAACATAAAGCATGGTTCCAAACTGATGACATTAAGTCAAATAGCAGAGAGAATGTGAGAAAGTAAATGGTTTACCGGAGGTGTTTTTGACGACGCAGCTAGTTGCACCATGGAGGTCTGCGTGCACATAGATGTCACCTGGCAGATAAATACACACATGAGGGGATACACCTTCTTTTGATGGTTCTTACTTTTGAAGATAAGAGTGTGTTTGGCGATTCATTACCTGCCCGGAGGTAACGTTTGACAATCATCTCGTTCTGCTGCTGATCCCTTCCTGCGATGACCAGATAGTTCTCTGAGCTGATGAACCACAGGAACTTCTCAAACCTATCAGAAGGGGAGAGATCAGAACACTCAACAGCTACATCTAAAAATCAAAGTCTCAATATGTACACGTGTCTATCCGGTGTCTTACCAGTAGACTTTCCTGGCCTTCTGAATGCTGGTAACCGTCTGAACCTCTTTAAGTGTTTTCTGAGTTTTTTTCTCTGCGGATTTCATTGCCTTGAACAACATAGAATTGCCATAAATGGATATAAAATATGATGAGCACCTCTTTCATACTTTTGGCATAACACAAAATATCTTTGTTACCTTATCGGATGCTTCAATGGTTTTATGCTCCTTCTTTTCAGCACTGCGTTTGTTGTCATAGTACCTAAAAAGAAAAAGCCACAATGACCCTGTTCTAAGAATAAGACTTTCTTTTCCAATATGAGTTTCAGTGTGATATCATAAGGCTATGATGTAACCTACTTTTTGGCATTAGCATAAGCTGACAGGCCAAGATCCACATCCACTAACATGGGCTTGTTCTTATGTATCTTCTTGTTCTGTCCTTTGTCTTTATTCTTGTTTTTCTTCCCCTTCTCCTCGACCACATGTTTTTTCTCCTCCTCTTCGCGGTCCTCCTCAGAAATATATGGATTCCTAGAGGAGAGGAGACACACATGAACCAAATAGGCTATAGCATTATTTGTCTGATGTACCTAATGCTCTGCAGCAAAGATAGTCTCACTTTAAAAGCATGGTGAGGTGGTTGGTCTGCAATTTCAGCTCTTTGATGGCACAAGCCACAGGGTCACCAGCATCCTGAGCTTCTTTGACAATAATACCAATTTCGGTCCAGTCAACCTGATTGGCCAGGGCACTACGAACCACCTGCAGTGCTCTCTCCACCACAGGCAGGTTCATCTCCACCAGTTCACCCTTTATTCTGTCAATCTCCTACAACGAAAGAGACAAGATTTCCTTCATTTGGTTTCAGCAATACTGTGATTTTTTGGCTTTAAGATTTAAATTAATTCAAAATATGGGACAGAGGGAGATACTACCTGCAGCATTTAAGGCAGACAAAGTTAAATGTTGACACCCGTGCTGACCTGTGCTTGGTGCAAGGCCTCCAGTCTCTGCTCGTGGTCCCGCTTAACGTTTTCCAACTTTTTCATAGCCTGTTTTTCCTGGTGCAAGGCTTTCATGTCAATCTTCTGACTTTCCATCTTAGAATAGAACTCGTCTACCGCCTGAGTGAGAGGATCACACTGGGTTCATATCACATTCTTATGAATTCACATTTTAACTCTAAAATGATCAAATATTGTTTCCCAAACAAAGAATCCAGATTTAAAACCTAATAAGCAACTATATGACGATGTACCTTGTCAAAAGTGTCAAACTCCAAATGAGGGCTCTGTGAATGCTGGGCAAAGAGGAATGGGTGAAATTCATCATATCTAGAAATACAAAATCAGGAATCAATTAAGTTAAGCGTTATTTAAAAAAAAAAAATTTCTGACACGACATTAGCATCAGCAGATGAAGGATTTAAAACAGAGATCACATTTTGTACGGAAAAGTATTGTGTGTCTGCATCTACCAGCAGGCCATCACAATGAGACTATATATAATAGTATTACTATTTTCACTATAAATAGGGTCAATTAGTCAAATTGGGTGCGGGAAAATATTACATCATGTTATTAGTATTGGTTTCAGAAATCAGCCCAAATGAGTTGAAACGTATTGGCATATGAGATTAGACTGGTAATAACCCAACATGGTCCATTCCTAATTTAAAGTATTCTTCAGTGCCACAGCATGCGGGTGTGCAGCATGACAGGACATACGTGAGCAGTTCTTCGCAGGGTTTTCCAGGAGTTACGCTTGGTTTCTTCTCACTCTTCTGAATGATGTAACCCTTGATTTAAACAAAGCAGTTAGAGTTAGTGGATACTGGGGATCTAATAGACAATCCCAATTTTCTTCAATATAAAATGCTTAATGCTTGTACACGCACGCATCTTAGATGTAGCTTAGAAATCTTACTTTGCCGCTAAAGTCTTCAGTTTTTCCCATATATGTTTCTGCAATCTGTAGAGCCTCCAGGATTTTTGGTGCAACTGGAAAATAAGCCAGAACAAACACTGAATTAACAGATTTGCAGATTTGATTTAAAGAAAAATATATATAAATTACAAGAATTACCACCTTTTGATTAAATTCACAGTCAGCTTGTGGTTTTTTCCTCATATAAACATACACAGTGAAGAATGTGAACTATTTTAATTAAAGTTGGCGTATTTTGGCAAAGTTTAAATTCTTGTTGACATATACAGTATGTGCATTAAATAAATAGCTATGAATGAGCTGCCTAAATATAGAAACTATTTTTTAAGGAATATAGAGAACTGATAGATGTGGAGGCATATTTCCATCAGCAAAGAAAAAAAACTATGGTATTATTAATAATAATAATAATGAAAACTTTATCCATCACTTAGTCATACAAGTTAAACACTGTACAACATCAAAAGTCATAGTCCTGAGATTTATGTCAGAATTATGAGAAGAAAATTCTTAATTGTGAGGTAAAATGTCAAAATTATGAGAGAAGGAAGCTTCTTATGAGAGGATGTCATCACACGGTGGGATGAAAATCCCTTTAAGCTCAATATCAGCATGATCTGTTAACTTTCAGTGGAAAAGGAAATAGCCAAGAACGGATTGGATGGATCAACAACAAAAAATGAAAAAAATAAAGGCTCTGACTAAGTATATCAGCAGCGTACTGGCATAAAAAGTATTATGTGAAACTACAAACACTACTTCCACTGTTTTTTTTTTACTGCAATACAACACGCTCCACCTGCTCCACTGTACCTTGAGCAGCATCAACTTGATTATCCACTTTGACGGAACCTGTCAGTCCCGCCTCTATCAAACTGTGTTCAATCAGGGTGGCTCCATAGGCTGGAGAGGGATTTGGAAAGGACAAAAACACAACTCATTAGTCTTTCAAATTAGATATTTTAACATGCTGAACACATTTAAATTGAAAGGAGTTGGTATATGCTTAAGGCTGACAATTCAGAAGAGATTGCCTGGAAACTTACGAAGGTGAGGGTTCAGGACTTTCTTCACTTGATCCCCATTTTGTGCTTTTCCAAGGATTTCAGTGAGTCTGTATATAAATCAATGGGACATAATAAGATTTGTTGATACAGCAATAATATGCATTATTTTCTTAAATTCTGATGGATGTCTATTTGGTTTTTGTAAAAAGCAAAAGTAAGAAATAACAATTATTATGAATAGACCAATGCACTACTTATCAAATGAAATACATCAAAATGTTACAATCTACTTGACCATAACACCGCTCTGATAATGTGCAAAAAACTAAATAATTTTCTCTCTCTCGAACAAAGGCTGTTTGAATTGAGAGGGCGACAGCCTGGACTCAGGAAGTGAGGGCAGTGGTTCAACCACCTAACTGTCCCTGCAGTTTACGTGTCGTAGTGTCCTTGAGCATGACTCTAAACCCCAATTTGTTCCCCCAGGGGTTGGCCACCATTCCTGAGAGATGTGTAAAATGCATTAATATATTAATTGTAATTACCGTTCTAAACTGATGAGAGGTTCAGGCGGTCGGGCGCTCTCCACAGGGTACCGCTCTCTCACAGCAATTTTTACATCCTCTACTTCTGCTGTACGAAACCGTAGCAGGTTGAGGATAGTGTACTCATAATCTGTGAGAATGACGTTCCCCTAAGGATAGATGTAGTCAGACAATCAAATACACCTACACACACACACACACACACACACACACTGGCATGCATCTGAGCAGGGCAGGATGCTGAATTTGAAGTCCTTTGAAGTCCTTTTGAAGTTTTCTTACTCTATCATACAGTTCAACAATCAGGTGGTAGGCAGCCTCATCTGATCCAAACTGAATGTCAACAATCCTGTCGATCCCGAGCTGTTTAACCTGAGTCAAACGCCGTGACTTCAGGTGTTTTCGACACTGTGGTGAAAGTTAGATTGAACAGTCACTTTCATTAAAACTAATCCATAGAAAATCTATCACAACATAAGAAAAGGAAAACATTTTAGTTTAAAAAATATCTAACACGACCAAAATGTCTCTAAGTCAAACTGTCTGGTTGATATTCAGATATCAGAGCAATAAAAATTTACAGATACTATTAATGCCTACAATACAGTTAAATTGTGTCTTTATTAAGCTAGAGTTGATCAGGAAGTCTGTTGAGTATAAATATATTTTTCAACAGAGACAAACAATAATTCATATATTAGGAAGCAATAGTTGGTCAGGCTTATTCATTTAACAACAAAATGTTCTTACTTTCATTGCAAAGCCGGAAGGCATCATATTCTTGGGCCACTCAAAGTCCGTAGAGTGAATTCGTGTCCCAGACTCAACAAGGAGAATAGCTTTGCTGTCAGGCCTGAGACAATAATATGACACTAAGTTTTTCACTCTGATATAAAGAGGAAAGTACAGAATGTATATTTACCATATTTGAGGTACTTAACGTAAGTGCTTCTGTGTCCTGTTACATTATGATTCCAATGCATTGCATTACAGAAGGAAACACGGGAAATGTTTTATTTCACATCAATGTGGCAGCTAATATATCAAGTATGTTCGCAAATTCAGATTATATTAAAGAAAGCATATAGTGAAAAATATATATATATATATTACATTACATTTGGTCATTGATGTGACAAAACACAAAACAATAATGAGATTGAATGAATATCTAAAACAAAAACAAAGAAACATTAAAGACATAAGCACCATTAACTTCTCAGGAGACATAACTGGAGTTAACATCATTTTTCACAATGATTAATTAGAGTGTTCCCTATCAGCATTGATTACAGCAATAATCCTCCTCTACAGGACGACTCTCGTCTCATCAGTCAAAGCTGCACAGAGTTGCTGCCGAGTCTGAGGAAGAAGTTCTGGCTGTTGCTCTCGCTTATTAAAATCATCATACACGCTTTCAGTGGACTTTAGTTCAGATCTCATCACTGGCCAGTCCATAACTGTGATGCCCTTCTCTTCCATAAACTGGGTAAAAATAAGCCAGACAGTGTTGTCCGGTCAGCACAGCACCGGCTCGAGGTTTTCATGGTTGAAGTCCGTCACGCGTCAGATGATTTATTGTCGTTTTGGGATGTACAAGCTTATTATGCATACAAGTGTTTATTTTCCCTGCTGCAGCGGCAAGTCAGAAGATGTTTCTGACGTGCAGCAGCCAGATATACCAACCAGCCATAACATAATAACCATTGACAGGTGAAGTCAGAATAACATTGATTATCTTGTTATAATGGCACCTGTCTGTGGATTTTATAAGGCAGCAAATGAAAATTCTGCCTTATAAGTTGATCTGCTGGAAGAACATGAAGATGACAAGTGGAAGGATCTGAGGGGCCAAACTTTGATCGCTAGAGGTCTTGGTCAAAGCACCGCCAGAGCTGCAAGTCTTTCTGGGCGTTCCTGGTCTGCAGGTGTTAACACCTTCCAAAGTGGTTTGAAGAAGGACGAGGTTATGGGTGCTCAAGGTTTGTGGGGGTCAAAGGTTATCATGTGTAGTCCAATCCCACAGAAGAACTAATGTAGCACAAATTTATGAAGATGCTATAGAAAGGTGTCAGAACACAGTGAACTCCTGTTTTGGAGGAAATAGGGGAACATACACAATTTCCGCAGGTGATTTTAATGTTATGGCTGATTAGTACATCTAGATTGGGACTCTGGGTTATAACATATGCACAGCAGGGTGCTGGTGTAGATGCATTAATTGTGGAATCACTGCCCTTGGCGACTGTTGGACTGACATACCATTATTGCTGATTACATACTCTCCCCAATCTTCCCGACATTTACAGGTGTTGGTTAGTTTAAAGATGGATTTGTTTATATACATTTAATTTATAACGCACTTTACATTTGGATCAAATCTCAAAGTGCTACGAGGTAAAAGCTGATAAAAGCATCAATAAAAAATATAATAATAACTGTAAAAAAAAAAAACTACCAAAAAGCAGCAATGTTAATTAAAGTTATAGGTTCTGATAAAAAGGAAAGTTTTAAGTCTTTTTTTAAATGTGTCAGTCGTCTGTGGAGCCCTCAGATGGTCAGGGAGGACATTCCACAGATGAGGGGCAGCAGAACAGAAGGCCCGATCACCCATGGTGCTGAGCTTAGTCCGAGGAAGGAGGAGGCGGTATGAGTGGGTAGAACGGAGGGATCGTGTTGAGGTTAGTGGGGTGAGTAGTTTTTTTTAGATAGGGGGGTGCGTTACCATGGATGCACTGGTGAGTGAGGAGAGAGATCTTATAATCAATCCTGGTGGAGATGGGAAGCCAAAAAAGGGAATGAAGAACGGGGGTGATGTGTTCGTGTTTACAAACTCTCATCAGGATCCTTGCAGCACTGTTTTGAACATACTTTATTCTTTGAAGACTTTTATCAGGGATCCCGGTGAGAAGTGTGTTACAGTAATCCAGTCTGGAGGAGACAAACGCGTGGACCAGCTTTTCAGCATCACTCAAGGTGAGTGAAGAACGGAGTTTCGAGATATTTCTGAGATGGTGAAAGGA
>VRLP01005801.1:0-33469 GCA_009660295.1 Lophius piscatorius
CGTCTGAGTGACCTCAAACAGCTCCGTGACTCTGGTTGGAGATATTATCAGAGGATGCAGGACACCTTTGAACTTCATGTCTGGACCTTCAACACAAAAGCAGGTTTGAATTCACCAAAAGGTTGTGTTACAACCATTTAATAAAACGCTTGTAGTCTTGGCTTCTTACCCTTCCCTGACGGATACATTTCAATCAACTTTTTTTTTATTTAGGCATATTGTGCTACTGGTGAATTATTTAATAATCATTTTAGTTCAATAAATACAATAATTATTTAAAACTCGGGTATGTTGAGTTTACTCACGTTGCCTTTATTTATGAGGAATTTGGTCTAAAGAGCCAAAACTGTTAATTTTTAGATACACAAAACAGAAGAATGCAGAAGGAGGGGGTCAAATACTTTTTTTGAACCCATTGTAAACCCGTTTACTTTAATATTGTGACGCTCTATATGGGAGCTTTGTGAATGAACCTGCTCTTACTGCTCACCTATGTTGGTGTTTCCCATGACCAATGGAGCTGTAGGGTTACTGGTCTTCAGCTGGACCAGCTCCTCCAGGGAGGCAGGAGACACCCAGCTCACCCTCTCCCCACAGAAGGTGAGACTCTGTGGGTTGGAGGTCTCTGCCATCAGCTGAGGAAAAAAAAACCTCTTTAAACCTCAGTTATTAGTTACCTGGAGTGAGTAAAATGATTATTTTTGTATCACGTACGATCAGTTCAGGAGGGAAGATCAGCTCCTGTGTCGGGTCCAGTGGAAGAAGGAGTTCCTTGTCAAAGAGCTGGAATCATGGAAAGCAAGCATAAGAATGTGATTCATCGTGATGACAGCGGCCTCAAAGGTCCGAGCGGTAAGTATGTCTCTGGGGATCAATTAAGCTCTATTCCATCTTATCTAGGACATACTGTAAGAGAGGGACAAGAACAATATGTATCATTATATGCTGACGATTTACTTTTATATATCTCAATCCATTTTGCTTTCTTTCACGTCTTCCGTATTCTGAAAGACTTTCAGGCACCAAGCTGAGCTTAAAATGTGGCTAACTATTTTTCAGTTAATGATGTAGCTCATAAATACCCCTCTGTCTCTTTCCCATTAAAAATACTCATCAAATTTTTTAGCCTTAATGTAACGAATAAATATCCTAATTAATTTTCCACCAACTTTCCCTCTATTATGTTCTGATTTCTGAAGCCCGGTCTACTACACAGGAGGTCACTAGCACTATCACTTGGAAGACATATTATCTCCACGAGCATCAAAATTCCTTTCCACTTGGGAAAAAAATTGCTAAATCAAAAATCTAAATTTAAAGGTGAAGAAAAGGACTAAAACTAAAAAAAAATGTAAAAGCACAAAAAAAGCCAGACAGATTAAGACGGATTAAATCTAGAAAATTCACTTGTACTCACTGCCAATGGTCGGTCAAGACTTTTGTCTGCTTTGACACAACAGCTTCCAGCTCCATTGGTTTGGCAGCAGTTGACTTTCTGTACGCAAAAAATGACACATATGGAATTACTGCCTTCAGTGGGAACATTTCTATCACTCCACCACGGGGACCCGCTCTTGGACAAAAGGAAATACCAGCAACCTGATCTACTACAGGTAAACTAAAGGTAATCAGGTAGCTAGTTGGCCAAACAAAGAACAGATGCAAGGGTCATAAACGTCTGAGTTCATCGAGTCCGTCTGCTAATTATTTACAGTATATTGGTGGACAGCTGAGCATTGTACCTGACAGAAGGTCCTGTAACCGTCCAGGATGGGCCGATATCCGGTGCAGCGGCACAGATTACCTGAAAGACACGAACACAAACTAAGGATAGTGTGGAACGCCTCAAACTTAATGTTTAACTGGATTCTGGCCTCAACAAAACAATGTGGTGCACACTCGTCTGTCTTCAACAACACTTCCATCCCCCATTTCTTGTTGTTTGAAAGACATACAAGACATTATAGTGGGTGGAATTTTGGAAGCTAACCAGCGAGAGCCTCAGTGATGTCCTCCATGCTGGGTTGAGGCTTGTTCCTCAGGAGAGCGTACATGGACATCACCATCCCCGGAGTGCAGAAGCCACACTGGGAGCCGTTAGCCTTCGCTATTCGTTCCTGCAAACACGTTATAACTGAATATTTGTTTGGAGCTTTGCATCTTCGAAAAAGAAAGAGTTTTAAAAGTGGAGCAAGTAAGCATTTCATAGACCTCCAACTATTTATTTGGCAAGGTTAACGTCACACGTTGCATTCATGTGGTGTTGGAGAAACGGGGAAAATGTTTTCCCAAAAGGGAAAATTCCCATGAGTGCCACTTCAAGCTGGGATAACTTGGACATCCTGAAAAGTTGTTTGACACGATTTTTCACATTTGAGGTTACATTATTGTTTAGCATTAATCACAGCATTGAATTGAATTGAAGACTGTCGTTACAGCAGTGGTTCTCAAACATTTAATCAATCCTTACTTTGAAGGGATTAACTGTTGATATTAGATGACTTCATGATAAAGGTTCTGAAAAGATTTGACTAAAATGCTTTTTTTTTTGCAATGAAGCTTAATAAACTGTTTTAATTAATTAATAATTCATTATCAATACACATTACACAAGTCTGCAGGCTCTGCACAAATATCAACCGTATATTGTGGACACCTACTCTTATATCGTTGCCGCCCCCGGAGCCCTAGCCACCCCATTAAAAAAATTCCTAGGACTGCCCCTGCACTGAGCTCAGGAACTTGTCATTATAATTACAGAAAACTTTTATGGTGTCTCATACTACCATTTCAGTGACGTTACACTCAGTATCATGATGTAACTGTGTGTAATTATATCCAATATGAGTCCCTGGTTGGGCAGAAAACGTAACTTGGTCCCCCTCCGGGTCACAGCACAGCAACATAGCATTGTAGCAATGCTATGTTGAATGCACAAGAGACCCGTGTCCGAGACCCGAACATAATTTCTAAATATTTATCTGATGTCGGCGCGTCCCGACGGGACCAGTCGGGATTCTGTTGATATCCACACTCCAATACACACGATATGACGGGACCAGCTACATGGTCCCGTTCCACAGCTACATCTGCCGCTCTGTGTGATATTCATTGTCAATAAAGAAAGATGTTCATTAAGACAGGCACAAAATATCCTTCCCGTTCACCGCCCCCCACTATGGAAAGGAGACATGACAGTTGGCATTTGAAAACGGCAGCCTCACAGTAATGCGTCTCAGCAGGACGGACCTGAACCGGGTGGATCCTGGTCTTGGAGCTGCCGATACCCTCCACCGTGGTGACGGCGGCCCCGTTAAGCTGGCAGAGCGGCAGGAGGCAGGCGTTGACAGAGTAATGTCTAATGGTGTGGTGAAGGTCAAACTTTCAACATCATGCCACAAGTACTGCTAACAAAACTGCAAAGATGACTTAACGTATGATCCACAAATGTATATTCCACATTCATGATCTAAAGAACAGATGCAGAACAAAGAGCATAAATGGAACAGGGAACATATAAATCTCTCAGTGCACCAGTTTCTCCTGAGTGGAGTCTGCTGTGGCATGACTGAAACAACAACTTGTTCATTATAGGAGTGGTTTATCATCAATTTATTGATGCTGGATACCCGAGGTAATCTTGAGACGCCTCAAACGTGCAAAAAAGACAAAATGTCGTGAACTGATAAGCTCCACAGAGGGGCATCATTGAAGAAGAGAACGTTCCAAAGACTGCTTGTAGCCAAATGAAGCAGAGAGGTTATCAGAATATACCTCATTATCATAGATGATATCTAGATATCATAGATAACAAGACCGAATCTTTGCTTCAAGAACATTTTCGGAATGAAGCTTGCTTCAACTAGCCTCCACATGGTTGGTGACACAAAGCTCAGAGATGTGAGAGCGCTACAGTCATACCGCTTCCTGCTGTGGCCTTGGTAAAATGGGAGACGTTGAGTCTAAGCATGAGATGAATGTCTGCTGGCGTGAAATACGAGAAGACCTCTAAATGGTAAATTGACGTTACACTTAAACGTGTGGACCGCAGTGGCCTGGGACTGACCTTCAGTTAAGTGGACAACCGCTCTACCAACTGAACACAGTGGCCCCCTCCCCCCCACCCCCCCCCCACCGAATGAATGAATCTTATCTGACATTGTCGCATTTATTTAAAGGCAGGTAAGGATCGCAAGTGACCAGATTTTTGGAAGCGGGCAGGAATTCTCCAGAAACTCGCAATCTCAACCTTGGTCTAAGGCCATAGGGGCCGGCATGTAGATGTTAAAGCAGGGGAAATAGTTTCTGTTCAAGCTAGAAGGTGTCAGGCGGATGATGGAGGTAGCTGGACTGGATGCAGATTGTTTCTGCTAACTTTCCTCAGCAGAAAGATCTTCAACGATAGCCTAACCTGACACTGATCAAGATACCTCAGATAGACGCAGGGCTGGACTTTTTGGTTTGAAGGAACAATTCCAAGGCTCTAGAACATTGGGAAGTTGTTAGAAGCCAGACTGATGGTCCTTCTGCGGTCACAACTACGTTGGTTCGGTTTAAGATTGTAAGCAAGTTGCTGTCCGTGTGCAGCCTGACATCAAAGTCAATAGCATTTGAGTTGCATGAATTGAACTTGGGAGACAAAGCGGAACGAACTGGCCACCCAGAAAATCCTGAGACAAAGATGTTTGCTTTAAAGAATGCCGATGAATGGGTTTGTCTTTGAGCTGCCTGAAAAGAGTGGCCTAGTGGCTTCTCAGGTGGCATTATGTTCTTGGATCTTGGCCAACGGACAAGGCAAACGAGGACAAATGTGGCTCAGCCTGGCCTGGATTAGATCAGGAGTAGCTGGGGACACACATGGAGTATGTGAATCTTTGGGGCTGAACGTAACCAATGTCTCCAGAGTTCAGCATTCCTTCCTGGACAGAGCTTATTGAGGAGTTGTAATAAATGTGCGTAAGACTTTGTTTGTTTGTGTGTAAATGTACTGTGTGTAGTTTGTTAAGTGTCTGCCTACATGTGTATTTTAGTTTGTTTGTGAGCCTTCCCAGAAAGGGGGCAGTGAAACCCGATGCTGTTCTCACTCTGGTTCATGTGGATTAACTCATTCGGGGTCCGTCCCGTTATCTCTAAAACTCTCAATTGTCATAAAAAAGCGATATATCGTTTAGCCTTCTTGAATTCAAACAAACTAATTGATGTATTAGGGTATGTTATGGCCAGCAGTGACTCGGGTCCAAGTTCTGGTCAAGTAGCTGACCTGAAGACTTTTCTGTTTCTTATTATGGATTCTCTTAAAAACTTATTTCAAACCTTGCATCAATTAAAAGATAAAACTAGAATTACCGTCTAACGTTTGTACGCTTTCAAGCACCAATCAAATTATAATTTGCGTCCATGTTTGTCCAGAATGAATAAGTGTGTGGGAAAGGTTTGGAAGAATTTCCTCACAGGTGTGGCAGGAAGTTGTACAATATAATGACAGTTTGATGCTGTTGGTCACTGGCCAGCTCCACTGGAGCAGATGAGGACAAAGGCCTTGCTTAGGAAACTCAGTGCTGGATAATGAGGTAATGAGGGACTGTATCACTTTCTCCAGCCAGATTTATCCGGTCAGTCCAGAAACTTCAACCGGCGATCCTCCAGTGCAGGATTCCTAACGCCTTCTCGGTTATCTGCTCCACATCCAATCCAAAGTGATCCATCAGAAGACACCAACAAGGAATTATTGGTGCAAAATACCTGACTTTGTCCTTTGGGTCATGTGTCCTTCAAATCAATGCTCCAAATGGTTAAGTCACACCATCACGCACCTGACACCACAACCATCAGCCGTAGGTAAATGCGTGGTTGTCACATATAGTAATAAAATTTGAACCTTGGGAACGCGGGGACATAGCGGGCCGGTTGTTTGCTCCGATAGAGGGAAAGAGAGAGAGCGCTTCAAATGCGGGTATGTTAAAATAAAAGTTTAAGGGTCAAGTTTGTTGTATAATTAACCTCAGGTTTCACCGCAGCACCAGATAGAGGGAAGAGGAGAGTATCTGCCTCAGCTAGTTCTGGATATTCATTCATTCCGTCGTTTTCTTAAACCACTTATAAGGACATCTAGTTAAGTTAGTGCTAAAAGCTTACCCAGCATCATCTGGGGCTGGTCCCAAGCCCGGATAAATGGGAGGATTTTGTCAGGAAGAGCATCCGATGTAAAATCAGATGCCTAATCAATATGCAGAAAAAGACAATCCACCGTGGCGACGAAAAAAAGAAAAACAAATACAGCCAGCTTACAGCCAAATAAAAGGAAGTAATGCTCCACACCACCATTTTCCACCATTACCACACCACTCACCTGTTTCAGTTGGTCTTCACTGATTCCAGACGGCTGTTATGAAAATATTTGTGCATTTTCCGTCTTCTTCTTTAAGTCCATCTGCAAGAACTCGTATGTTTAGATTTGGTATCAACCATTTCTTACAATACATGCAGTTTGATCTTGCTTCAGATAATTGATATTTCTGTGAGTGTGTACATGTCACCTACACACAGGTGTGTGTACTCTCTACTCTTTTCTGATCTCACGCACTGATTCACATTTCAGTGACCCATCAACCAGCCTGATTACCACCAAAAATGGGCTCCAACACTGATTCAACGTGATCAGATAGAAGAAAAGACCCAAACAAGGCCTTCCTTGTGCAAAAGTCGCTTAAGGACACCCATACCCCTTTTCCACAGAGCTGGTTCCAGGGCGAGTTCGGAGCCAGAGCCTGACTTAGCACCAGTTCTTTGCTATTCCATAGCCTAAGCATCAGCTCCTGGCTCTCAAAACTGGTGCCAGACAAGCACCAACTGTTTGCTGGTCTAGAGCCAAGAACCAATTATGTTATAGGTTGACGTAACGGTGAACAGGTTCCTAGGAAGTGTGCTAGTTGAACCAACTAAGAACTGGCCCCAGCACCAAGCTAGCACCAGGTTCTTTCTGGTGGTAAAGGGGTTCCAGATATTGTCCAGCGGGCTGCTGTGTCTTAAAGGTCCCTCTGACACCACTTCTCTTTGTGTTGTTCGTCTTAAAGGATACATGATGGTTTTGGTAGCAGGTTGGTAGCGTGACACCATGACGGTACACGCCCCACAGCCTCCGCCCCCGCAGCCATACTTGGTTCCGGTTAACCTCACTGACGTTGAAGTCAAGTAAATAAGTAACCAAACAACCTCTCATTTAAAAACAGGCATAAAAAACATAAAGAAGCTCCAGGTTACTCTCCTTTACAACAGCTAAAACGTCTTTATTGTCAGGACGTGGTCATTTGGACCCATAAAACACAAACTCTAACACGTATCATCTGTATATGGATTTACATGGGGGTCTTTTATTCAACTGTTATCAGTGGTTTTTGGGCCAAATTTCCATCTACAGGAGGATTTATGGCTACTTCCTTTTCTAGGCCACACCCCTTTATGCATGTGGGTTATTCTCAATGATTATCATCATAAAACATCCCGCTTCCCATGTGATCTGTTTGACTCCATGATGAGGACTTGGAGCTCAAACGCATTGGAGTTTGTGTTTTATTGGTCCCAATGACGAACGCAGGACAATAAAGACATTTTAACTTCTGCAGCAGGGGATTGTCTCGGAATTCCTTTGGGATTTTCATGACTACATACGTAGATTGTCGGCCAAACCTTCAACTATAAAGCCAATCAGCTCAGGAAGCGCTCCTGTAGGTGACTACTATAAACATATTTGTGTTTTTAGGATACGTCCATCTCTGAGGAAAGACAACAGCGTGGTTTCAGGGTCTGCATGGTTCTCCGTTACCTGCAGAGGAAAGAACTTGTTGTTGATGTCACAAATGTTTATTCTACTTGCTACAACTCTGCTGAAAGGGCCAAGTCCATGCTGAGCACAAACACCTCAGGAGCACTGCCCTCAAATAATCTACTAAACTAAATAATTACTTAACAAAAAAACATTTTTCATTGTCGCTGATTTTGATCTAATTCCAACAGATTCCCTTGTAATCCTTTTATTACTTTTTGGCTCAGATGTGGAATGTAATAATCTATTAAATTACTACATTGAAAAACAAATATGAAGACAAATACCCATATATGCACCGGTTCATCAACAAATAGTCTAAGGCCTTCAGAGATGTGCAGGGGTCTAAAATGAAAATACATATTTCCCACAATCCAGCCTTCACACAGAACCAAGATTTAATGTTAGCCAACCCAAGCGTCCTATTTTTGTATTTTTTTTATGTATTTGGAGAAAAAACTGTTTACAATGGCAAAGCGTATCTGCTGTGCAATCGACAAACCTGTTTTCCCTTTTTTGTACAAACATTAATAGAATCATGATTTTGGACTAACATAATTTGAGCAAGAAGAACCAAGAAAAACTATTTTTTTTTAGCGCAATGAAATGCTGCTGAATCTCAAATTATTATTTTTTTAATAAACTATCTCTGAAGATTTAACACGGAATACACTCAAAATCTAACTTTAAATGTCTTACATTGTATTTTCTGAGCAGGAAAGGAGGGCCTAAAACTATTGACGCACTTTAAAGACTGAAAAAAAAATATTTGTAGTAGAAAACATTGCGTATAACAAACTCACAAGCAACTAAATATAGAAGCGTAGTTGTGAATAATTGCAAAAATACCTTTTTTCCATTGATAAAGAAGCAGAGAGTATCTCCTCCGTTAAACATCTTCGCCATCTAGCTCTGACGTCACGTACGAAAACAGGAAGACAAGACTTCCCTCTGTTGAGCGGACTTTCAAAATAAAATCCAATAGCGGCCAAAACAAACTACAACAGGAAGCTGTTTGACTAGAGCTATCCCAGAGTTTTCCCATTCCACATTCCCCTATGGAGAAACAATCTTCAGGGAATCACCAAACTGTTCTTAAAACAATGATTTGAGCTCTTACGTGCTTTTAATGTTTAATCAATGTTGTTGGAATTTGTTGCTGTCATTTGAGCTCTTTATATTTGTATTTTATATAATATATCTATTATTGTATTTTAATATCTGCCTATGATTCCTGTTTTAATACTCTGTATCCGTTAAGCACCTTGGACAATTTAGAAAAGGCGACCTACAAAAAAAAAGAGATTATGATTATTTTGGGTAGATCTATTCCATTGGGATATGCAAGCAACCTTTTATATGGTTCCAAGGCTGTCCTCTGCTGTTTTTCCAAGGAAGTACAAGCAGTCCTGAACATTTCTGTTTTTTCAATGATGCGTCCCTGTGGGAGCAATCAATGCCCTCTGTTATGACTTTGATTCCTTTAAATAGATCAAAACCAAACAAGCCTTGTATGTTTGCCAAAACATACCTTTGATAACCAATGTGACCTATGACCCACTTATTCTTTTGTTTATTTATCTTTTCTTTCTTCTAATAATAATAATAATAATACATTTAATTTATAATGCACTTTACATTTGGATCAAATCTCAAAGGCTTTCGACTGTTCCTTTTAGGGGTCGTTACTGCAGACCGACTGTTTCCGTCTTGTCCTCTCCTCTGCACATTCCTCTGACACACAAACCAACTGCATGTCCTCTCTCGCAAAGCAACACAGCTTGTCGAACAACATGAACCACGCATGGAAAAATGCCTGTGTAGTTTCTCATTCACAAAGGTGATGATCAAACCAAAACAGAAGTCCAGTTGCTTTGGATTCAACCCACATGGGTCAACAAGATGAATCATCTATCATGAACTCCATGACACATCATCAGTGACGTCATTCGGCGTTTGATCCTATTTGTGCGTCAAATAAACACCCAGAAATAAAGGCTTCGGAAAAATAGTCCACAAGCTGGACGAAAAGAATATTCTTTATTAACCGTTATTAATTTGGCGTAAAAGAAAACCGGAAATAGTACCACGCATGCGCAGCGGGTGGGGCCAGCGGAAGTATTTTCGGGTTGGTTTTTTTGTTTCGGCCTCTCCGACACTCTTCGTCTGACTCTTGTTTCCCCTGGTGAACAACCGCATTTTTATCTGCATTAATTTCGGTGAGTACAGCGATTTTTCAGATCTCATCGCCGTTCAACAAATCAATTGACTCTGAAAGACAACTACATGTCCGGTTTATAAGTGTAAAATGATGTATATTTAAGCCGTGAATGTCGACATCATGGAACAGCCGCGGGGCTTTTCTCCCTCTCTCGGCTAACCGACTTAGCTCGATCCTCATTTTAGCTCACTTCTCTAAAGATTACCTCCACGAGAACGCAGAGTTTGTCTCGGCATTTTGATAGAAAGGCGTATTTAAGGACATGTTAGCGCTATATGACGGTTTCAGGTAAGACAGGTGTGTTTTAATTTGTTATTAAACATGCTAGCAGGCCCAGCTAACCAACGCATGGTGAGGCCTTGATTTCATCAAAGCTAACCTGTTCTGGTTTGGAGTCAGATTTAATTATAACGACGCATATAAAAACCCACCTAACGCCCAAAACATGAGTATTTCATGTCAGCACCAATATTTAGGATGTAAACTCTACTGATAAATGAAGTTTCACAACACCGACCAGCTCTATTGTTGCCTCATAGTGTCTTTGTCCGATTGGTCCAACTGTGGTCTGGTCTTACCAATAACCATTAAATGACTTTGTATAAACTGGCACTGATGAAAACATATAATTATAGGATTGTCATTTGTTGACAGAGCCTTTGATTATACAGAATAAACTGTTTAAATATGGACAGCCCGTCAAAATTGTGTGAATTTTGAGCCACCAATCTTCAGTTTAAGGACTGTATCGTTGGGGGCTTTCATTTTTTGCACACAAGTGAAACCAGACCATAATATAATGTCACTTAAGCAATTGTTTCAAATGTTTGATTCCACAATGACTCAAAAATCAAAGTTGTTTATTACATCCCATAGACGTAGAGCAGGTTATTTTTTTTAATCTGTCCCTACTGTTTTACACAATTTT
Organism: Lophius piscatorius; assembly: GCA_009660295.1. Taxonomy (NCBI): domain Eukaryota; kingdom Metazoa; phylum Chordata; class Actinopteri; order Lophiiformes; family Lophiidae; genus Lophius; species Lophius piscatorius. The sequence goes on from VRLP01005801.1 coordinate 10,972, forward strand.
GCCTGATTGAAGTATTTCACTTATCCTTTTTTTGTGGTGAAATGGGATCAATAAAGTATCTTTGTATCCTATAAGCGGTAAACGATGTTCTAAGTTAGGCCTGTGATGGTGTAGATTTTCCTGATTGAGGTGTTGAGACTACTTATACCAGTGGTTTTATGGTTATAAATAACAAAGAACCACCAGCAGTCTACCTTACAATATGAAAAAGGGAATGTAACTTAAAGACCCTGGATACTGATCAAAACATTTAAAATCCACCAGGGATGAAGATAATTACACACTTCCTCAGCAGGTGTTATCTTATATTCTAAACTCCAAAAGAAAGAGAACAGTGGGTAAGTGTGGCGTTTAAAATCATCAATCAAAGCACTTAAAAGTGGATTGGAAGGTCGACGATACACAAGTCAGCTGAATTCAAAGTCAAACAATCTCTCTATAAAATGAGGTCATTGATCAGGCCCAAGTTTAAACACATTTTAAATGTTGTCGGACCAGGGTGTTGTTTAGCGGCCCGTATAGTTCTAAAGTAAATGTAATATCTTTTATTGGCGGTTGGAGACATAAATGCTGAAAACGTGTCAGTGCTGTGTTCCTTCTATCCCTGAAATGACAAGGTTAAGATTTCTGTGAGAGACATCACAGGGCCTTTCCAGATCAGGATTGTGGGTACAAGCCGTAACAGGAAATGCTTAAGTGAGCTCACCTTTCAGGTAATCGGCTAAACCCCCGCGATAGATGTCACGTAGTAATGCTGTTAGGGTAAATGTCTGATCTCATCGAGTATCCTGATCCCGTCAACCAGTGTGTTTAAATCTGAAGTAATAACGTGAAAGTGGCTAATGTGCCTCTAGCTGGTTTGGTTCTTGTGGATCTCTCAGAAGTTGTCGTGCTTGAATTTCATACTTCATATCTGACATAGTTTTTTGCTTGTTTGGACATGCGATGGGTCTTAAATTCCTTTTACTGATATTATTCAAAGTGTCTTTGTGTGTGAATAGTCCAGGTATTCTGTTATCAAACATATCAACTCTTATGGAATGTCCCTAGGTCTCGCAGATTTTCAGTATTGATGTGTGTAGGATCCCGATGACATCATGGGCCCGATGACATCATGGGGAAACTTAAGTGCTGTTAATTAGAGGTGCACCGATCGATGAGCGCCAGGAGGCCAAGTTTGATGAAATCAGCAGTTTGATGGGCGGAGACACTGAAGGACAAGTTACGGGCTGGTTGCACGAATACGTCGTAGACTCACAGAAAACATCAGGGACCACAGCTCCAAACATCTCACAAGTAATCCGGAAAACATAAAGTTGCGATTTGTAACACCAGTAAGGACAGAATAAGCTGTTGAGGAACAATCAAAGAAACGTTCGTCACAACAAAGTTCATAACACACTTTTCAAATTTAATCACCACAAGGAACAGCAAGTTGAGAAGCTAACATTAGCAAAGGGGCTAAAGCTGGTAGAAGCTCGGAGCCAGTCACAAAATCGCTGTTTGTATGTATCTATACTGTGATTTATGGTTTCAAAAGAAGCTGCGGCACAACAAACGTGATCACACACTTAAAACTCAATCACCCGAGGAACATAGCAAGTTAAAAGCTAACGTTAGAAAAGCAGCTACAGCTCGCGGGAGCTCAGAGCCAGCCACGGGCCCCGAAGTCCTTATATGACATATAACGTAATGTAACATACAATGGACTGAGCAACGTTTACAAAGGTTTATTTTCACTTCGTCATAACATTGGATTAAGAAACACACGGCGTGAAGGACTGAGGGCACCTTCATTTCAACAGGTCAGAATACATGCAGATAACACAGTAGGCGGGTTTACAAGAACAGCCTAATTCCGATTAGATTAGGAAAAGACGTCTAATGGAAAAGAAAACGCTGCATGTAAAAACCTTTCAGAATTAGATTTCATTCCATTACAAGGAGGTAGTGTAAGTTCGTTTGGAAAGCCTTTCCGATAACCAGTCGCTGAATCGGAAAACTGTTTGAGTTGTGTCTGCGTATGCCCAGTATCGTGACGTAAAGCGCTGCGTTACGTCACACGATCATAAGTCATGTAAACCGGCGACCGACATTGCAATTCGGAAAGGGGAGAAGTGTCCCATGTAAACTCACCTAATATTAACCAGCCTTGTAACTTCCACTGCAATCCTTCAAAATAAGAGCACTTACAATAAATGACTCATTATGATATATTAAACTTTAAAGAAAGGAATTAGAATCGCCCAAAATCGGTGCAAGTCGATCATGTAATAATAATCGGTGTTTTTATGTTTTATGTTATGTTTTAATTGTAATTTAAGGCTAAAGTTATTATTTTGTTTTATTTCTAGCGGAACCAACCAGTGTTGTTCTGACAGCTCAACCGAACCTCCTACCTGTCAGTCAGTGTCACTCAGACACATGCCTGTGGGTTTCTCCTACTTCTTTAAAATATTGAAAATAGCAACACATCCCATAAAACAGCTGCCCATTAACTCTCTAACATGACCAAACTATGCTTGTAAGAAACGGTGCATTCAGGGATAACATTCAGAAACACCCAGCGCTGCGGTGAGCTTTGACGGCAGCCGGCTTGGGAGATCATGCCACAATAAACCTCAGCTGTCTGGTCCACGTCCAGGAGAACCCCCCACTCTGGTTCTTTGGTGTGTTTTGTTCAACAACGTAGGGTTGAGTGATCAGCCATGACTTTCTCACCGCTGACAGATGAACCCCTGATAACATGATCGTGTTACCGCCCGTACGTAGATGGGATATATTAGGCATCGGGTGAACATTTTGTCCTGAATTGGATATAGGAAGCAGAAAAATGGACAAGCGAAAGGATCTGAGCGATTTAAGGAGACCAAATTGTGGTTGCTAGATGACTTCTGCTGGACTCCAGCGTTATTGATCGTCTACAAAGTGTTCTGATGCTACGTTCACATTGAATGTGATGCAAACATTTTTGAGCAGCATGGTTACATAGTCGGTGCAAATCGGTGATGACTCGTCAAATTAATTTGCCCCATTTGTTCGAGTTGGTAATTGTCGTCTCCTTTGGGAACTTTGTGAGATGAGTTTATTGGAACTGTCTGGGCCTCTGGGTAATGACATTTGGTTTTCAGACATATCTTTGACTTCAGAACCAGACACACTTAATTGATCCCCGGGGGGGCGTTGGATAAGTTTCACAACACATATAAAGCAGCAGCTGTGTTGACTCCAGTCGTGGTTGATAACTAAAGATAAGTGAAATAGTGGGGAGAAGCCTTTATTTCTCTACACGAAGTGCAAGACGTATAGACTTTACTGTCTCTGCAGGGAAATTCCTTTTTCACGGCGCTGGACAAGTTGTACCACATACCACACAGCAGCGCCGAGTAACAGTAAAACACCATTATAGTGACATGGAATGAGACCTCAGGGGACAGTCCTGTCTCCTGCAACACAGGTCTGCTGTTTGGGGCGTCAATGGGAGCGGGTCCGGACCTTAGTGTGTTCCGTGGTGGCAACCGGAGCCCGAAAAGGTGATGTCGTCATTTGTAGGTTCTGGTAACTTGCGTAAATAGAGCAACTGGAAAACATTCTCAGTTTTAGGTGTAAACCGCGTCCTGGAGATAAAACTGAACCGACGACAGGTTCATGGACACCCAAGGCTCACTGCTGGTTCTGATATAAAGGAGTCGGACCACAGACTGATATCTTAGAAGTATTGGCATAAGATGAGACAAAAGGATATTTAATTCATCCCGCGGGAAAAGTTCCAGTTTACAGCAGCAACAAACATCATGAGCAGAATCAAGAGAAATATACGAAAAGGAGACGTCCAGAATTTATGGCCTACTCCACCCACAATCCTCTTGAGTGTTATAAATAACTATAGAATGTGTCTGGAAACATAGACTGGTGTTATGAATACTAATACCACTGTCCTGTACAGCGGTACATGGGACTGGTACAAATATTACAGTGTTTATATTTGTACGTAGGATCGATAAATAGGTTGGAATCAACGTACCGCTGACAATAAAGTGATTGAAGTGAACTTTTGGACCGATTAAAACACGTAGTTCTATCAAGTTACACACAGAACCAGCAGAGCATGACTTAAGTGTGACGCCGGAAAATCTTTGGACATGGATCTTTGGATCCTCGTTCGGGGTGGCCATGATCCCTGATGGTTTTGGTCTGATTAGAATAAACATGTAATTCTGTTAGTGGATTATCTTAATGTCATTTGTCTTTTCAAATGTTTCTGCTCATTCGGGCCGGGACATTTTGTTCTGATCCTTCAGCTGCAGTCATGGAATCTGCTCAGCTTGATTCGTCATACGTGTTTTATCTCTTTTCAGGGTGTCTTTTATGAATAATCAAAAGCAGCAGAAGCCAACGCTAACCGGCCAGCGTTTCAAAACGAGGAAAAGAGGTTGGTGTTCGTCGCAACATTACGCCGCCATCCCAACATTGGGCTCGTTTCCCGCCGTCATACGTGTGCCTTCTTCTCCCCCACACAGATGAAAAGGAGAGATTTGACCCTACTCAGTTTCAAGAAAGTATCGTACAAGGCTTGAATCAAACTGGCACTGATTTGGAAGCGGTCGCGAAGTTCCTTGATGCCACTGGCGCCAAGCTCAACTACCGCCGATATGCAGAGATACTCTTTGACATCTTGGTGGCCGGCGGAATGCTGGGTGAGTTGTTATACTTGTTATTTTCCCCGTGAATGTTAGAACCACACTGTTCTTATCTTGATGTACAGTCACATGTAGATGAATGACAACCAACATTTCCTGCTTATGTTTCGTAACAGGATGCAGGAATGTTTTTGATCTTGCATGTGAAAAAACTCCTAAAGTCTCCGAGTTAAAATGTTTCGCGTCTCTGGTTCTGGTTCGTGTCCAACAGCCCCGGGCGGGACTCTATCGGAGGACATGATCCGCTCGGACTACTGCCTGTTCACGGCAAAGGAAGACCTAGAGACAATGCAGGCATACGCTCAGGTAGGAGGCTCCGCCCACTTTGATAATTACACCAGTTTATACGGTATAATTTACTGTTAATACTCTCAGTACTATTACTACTACTTCTGCTTCCCCATTATTAATTAGCCTACCAGTACTACCAATAATACAAGTGTGTGTATAAGTAATATTATTACCTCTACTACTTGAGTAACTGCAGAATAGTAGTAACCACTTCTGACTACTACTATTAAAATGACTATCTGATACTGTTTCTTGTTGTTATAATAATAATAATAATAATAATACATTTTATACTACAACTACTACGGTTGCTGATGTTTCAGTGAATGGTTATTTAAGTCATACTAATCCACTACAACTACTTGTACTTGCATTGATGCAAGTACAAGTACGTAAGAAAGCTTTCACAAAGTTCACGTGTTTTATTCCCTGTAGTGAAAAGTTTTTCTTTTTGCTCCAAACAGGTTTTTAACAAGCTGATCCGGCGTTACAAGTACCTGGAGAAAGGTTTCGAAGAGGAGATCAAGAAGGTGAGCCATGAAGCCTCCATATGTCCTCCGAATACTGTGTGTACTTGATGTGATACTGCGTTCTGTGATGGCTCCTCCAAACACAACATTTCCATGTGAGAAACTTTCAGAACTGTTGTTGTTTCAGGATGTTTTCCACGTTTATGGTTGCACTCATGAGGGTTTCAGGGACATTTTTAGTTGAAACCCTGTATATAACTGAGTTTTGCCGTTGTCAGCAGTTTAAGTCTGCTTCAGAGGAAAGATTAAACTTTATTGATCCTGAAGGAAGTTTCAGACTATTTCTACAAGTGAAATATGCAAAAACCTGTGTATAACATGATAAAGCGTGTACTAAGAGTGTACTACTGCACACAGTCCATATACTTAAAAGTAATACTGCACACCATCATAAATGTAATGTGATACGAAGCAGGTTGCTTGCTGAAGATAAAACTGAACGGCTTAAATGTCCCTGAAATAAAATGGGAGCTGCGGAAACAAAAACCCGTATTCAGCGTTTTCCTCCCGGTTCTCCAGTTGCTGCTGTTTCTGAAGGGATTCACTGAGTCTGAGCGCAACAAGTTGGCGATGCTGACCGGAATTCTGCTGGCCAACGGCAACATATCCGCCTCCATCCTGAACAGCCTCTTCAACGAGAACCTCGTCAAAGAAGGTGGGCTGCGGGCTGGGCCCGGTCCACCGCCGTGACACTGGACTTATGTACATTACACATACGTTCATTCGGCGATTGTACAACTGAAACTCTTCGTCTTCCTCTCGATTCTGTTCAGGAGTTTCTGCAACCTTCGCTGTCAAGCTGTTCAAATCGTGGATCAATGAGAAGGACATCAACTCCGTTGCCGCCAGTCTCCGCAAAGTCGGCATGGACAACAGGCTGATGGTGAAATGAACCTCTTCGGTCTTAAGCTGCGGTGAAAGGAAATGCCTCCGCCCGTTTGTGGAGGAATTAACTTCGTATTTCTGTCTGTCCCTGGAACAGGAACTCTTTCCTGCCAACAAACGGAGCTGCGAGCATTTTTCTAAGTACTTCACCGACGCGGGGCTGAGTGAGCTGTCAGACTTCGCCCGCAACCAGCAGTCCATCGGTGCTCGCAAGGAGCTGCAGAAGGAGCTCCAGGAACTGATGTCTCACAGCGAACCTCAGAAGGAGGTGAGGCAGCGGGTCCAGGATTACCGGGGACACCTGCGGCCCTCACGGCGCCTTCAAACTAGATTTTGTTGAATGATGCCTGATGAATGTGATTTGTAGTGTATTATGACCTCTGACCTCGCTGTGCCTCCCCCCCCACCATCCTTCTTCAGGTTATCGTCTTCGCCAAAGAGGAGATGAAAAAGTCCAGTCTCTCCGAGCAGACCATGATCGGCATCATCTGGACCAGCGTGATGGGCTGCATGGAGTGGAACAAGAAGGAGGAGCTTGTGTGTGACCAAGCCATCAAACACTTGAAGGTACGGTATCAACGGGTCAGGAAGAACCGTAGAACCAAATCAAGCAAAGAGATGTAGAATCATGAAACCAGACAAAGAACAAACTCTCCAGCTGAAGACTTGAAGGTTGTTTTTGGACCATCTGGTTTTGTTTGTGATGCTCATCATCTCCACCTCCTTGTTGCTTCTTCTGTGGCGTTGATGGTGAAAAGTTATCAGTTCCTTTTTGCAGAATCAGGTGTTCTGGGTTTTCACTCTGTTGACTCAACGCAGAACCTTTATAAATTACAAAATAAGTGCAGCTTGTAGTAATTAGCACCTAAATGAAGAACATAGACGCGGCTGTTCTACGTCAGGTTCTTCCTGTTAAAACCAAAGACCCAGTGGCGTGTTTCAGCTTCCTGTCTTGTTCCTGCAGCAATACAGCCTCCTGCTGAAAGCCTTCACCTCCCAGGGTCAGTCTGAACTCACCCTGCTGCTCAAGATCCAGGAGTACTGCTATGACAACATCCACTTCATGAAGGCCTTTCAGAAGATCGTGGTGCTCTTCTACAAAGGTTGGTGTCTCGCCGCGCGGAGGCAGCGGTGGCGTCTGCTCGCCAAACCCCCCAAGTGCTTTTACACACAACTCTGACATCATCCTTTTCCTCCCCGCAGCCGATGTTCTGAGCGAGGAGGCCATACTGAAGTGGTACTCCGACGGCCGCCTGTCCAAGGGGAAGAGCGTTTTCCTCGACAACATGAAAGATTTCATCGAGTGGCTGAAAAACGCCGAGGAAGGTAAAAAATTCAAATCTTAAGTCTCTGCAGGAAACAAAAACAGCGTGTGACCAACATCAATCAAAGATGAAGGGTCCGGTTTGAGTTTTCACCTGTGTGCCTTATCTTAAGTGGGGGGTGTGGCTCCAAAACAGACCCCACTAAAGTTCTGTTTGGATCCTGTTAAACGGGCGGATCCAAACAGATTTCTCTCACCTTCTTAAATATCGTGGGTTCAGATTTGTTTACCTCTGCATGGAACTATTCCTCGATCTTAATGTGACTAAAAGAAAAGAATTGGCCATATTTAAGGTACAGTGTGTGTGAAATTTATCATGTGGGGAACTTCCAGACGCAAAACTCCTTCTGACCCGAGAGCGGTGGGAGAACCCACTGAATGAAAATGTGATGCGTTCCCTTCAGATAAATACGATAAGGAATCGTTTTAAGATATTCTGTGCAACTATGGGTCAAAGGTCAGATCTACCTCCCCAACATTGTGTCTCTTATTCACTGACGGTAGATTCTCCTTTTATCGGATGGGGAGGGGTGAGCTGAGGGATGTGAACATGGGAATGTATTTGGAAACACACAAACAAAACTTCTCTTCTTACATTTCTGTGTTTGTTTTTAATATATTCAGTTTCCATGGTTACTGGTTGAATCTGGCTTCAGGCCGTGAGGGATCTGGGCATAACCGAGGAATTCATGTCTTTGGCCGTTCTTATTTTTCCATAGTCACATGTTGGATTTAGAATCCGTGACATCCTGGAGATTCATCCTGGATGAGTCTCAAAATATACCGAAAAAAATATTTTCACCAAACTTTATGTAAACATGTCCAGAAAAGCTTCTTTTCTTTTTTTTTTTTTTCTTTTTTTTTAAGGAAATTGGACATACAGTTAAAAAGAATTCCTGAATCCGTTTTGACTCATTCCAGATTCCAGGTTTTATTTTATTCTAAATGTCAAATGTTTGTTTTTCTCTGCAGAGTCTGAATCGGGTGAAGAGGAAACGGACTAAAACCTCAGCGCCGAGGAGAGATTTTTCTTTTTTTTATTATTATTAGTAAGAGGAGCTGATCTTTTTTTCTTTTTTTTTTGTTTCCCTCCCATGGTGTAAAACTTTATCCTCAAACTCGCCCTCTTCTTCCACTCCAAACGTTTCTTTTTTGAATATTAATGACCTGAAAAGGGCTCGGTCCTTGTTCGTACCTCGTTTTCGCCGCCGCGGCTCACACTGGAAGATAAATTATTTTGGTATTGTCTTCGTAAATAATGCCTTGTGTGATTTGGATACAAAACATTCCATGTGATCTCGGCCGCCGCCGCTCGTATGACTGAATCAGGATTTCATTTTTGAGAATAAAAAATATTGAGACAATTTTTGCCAACGGTTTTCTTTTTTTATTCTCTTTTCTCTTTTCTCCCCACTTTGTTTCTCACACGGCTCTTTCTCTTGAGTCCCTGTATCTTTGGTAATAAACCCGTTTGGCGCGTGGAGGTTTGTTCTGGCTCAGTCCATCAGAAGACACGCCCACTCCTAAGATGCCTCGCCAGCTAACGGGTTGTTACTGGTTTCTACTTTCTTTAATCTGATACAAACCAATTGACTTTTTTATGAAATAAAGATTATTGAAATGCTTTTGTCTCTTTGTTTTAATCTAGACAGGAAGTGAGGTTTGATCCAGAGCTGATGATTAATATATGCTGTATATGTACATATATGTGTACTGTACATAGCATTTATAAAGAATTCAGTTTTTTTTTTTCTTGACTCAGGTTATTCATTAATATAAACAACAAGGAAACAGACGTCGTCATCTCGTTTATTGTACAAAAATACTTTTTTTTGTTTTTCTTCTTCAAGCAGCTTCATGTTTAAAGGACACAGTAGTCAGGTATTCAAGTACAAACGTTTACGTGGTGCTACATTCGCTTCAGAGGTAGGCTTTCATCTTTAAAGCGTGGCTTTGAGGTAGCGTGCAACATTTTCCCCACCGATGGGTTTCATCCCGGTGGGATCCAGTTTATTCTTTCCCCTCCAAATCATAAACGTCCCACGTTCCTTCGCGTTCGGGACGTCACGGCGTCTTAAGTCACAACAGAGATTGTGCAACAATGCAAAAGTACACATGAACATCACACTGCAAATACATCCTGGTGTTTACAACTGATGGGAGGCATAAAAGTGCACATTTCTCTGAAAACCCAGATTTCCGCCGGTACTTGAAGGCAGCATCAACTGAGGGTTCAGAATTCTGTGACATTTGGTTTTGATTTATGGCATAAATATTTAGTCATGTGATCCAGACTTCTGCAACAAACGGACGCAAACATCCTGATGGAGGCGGCGGAGTTGGGTTTACTTAAACTCGGGTTTGAGTTAACTCAAAATGATCGGGTTCGTGATTTCATTCATTCATGTGTGTGAGAAGCTGATTTCTTACGTCGCACATTCTGAAATTAGTAATTAAAGCAGTTAAACATTTCTATGAATTTTTCTCTAAAATGATTAAAATGTCTTTTAAAAAAAATCTTTTCATATTTATGAACTTAGTCTTCTGCAGACGAAATATTTAGTTTTGTGGTACACACTAACATTTGGATTTAATACAAAGATTTATCATTTAGATTTAACATTTAGATATAGATTTAATATTGAGGTTAAGCATTTAGATTTAATATTTAGATTTAACATTTAGATTCAAAATGAAGTTGCAACATTGACATTTATATTTAGATTCAACCTTTAGATTTAATGTTTAGATTTAATATTTAGATTTATCATTCAAACTCAATGTTTGGATTTAGCTTGTAGATTTAACATTTAGATTTTGCATTTTCTGATTAAATTTACATGTAATATTCATAATAAGCATTTTGGTTTCGTGACTTTAATTTATATTTAGTTCATTGGTTGGAACTAAAAGTGGCACAAAAACTGGTTTGTTTTCGGTCGGTGCCCCAAATATGAAGGTGTTCCAAAAATTAGTAGCTGGCTAGGAACATTTCAGGTGAAGGTCCTGGTGTTGACCCGATCCAATGTAAGATGTGTTCCTTCTAGTGGATTCAGGGTCACCCCAGGGTCTCGCTCCGGTTGGATGTTGGAGGCGGCCGAGAGGAATCGTGATAAGGTGGCGATCTTTAAGGCTGGGGCCAACAAACCTACAAAAGGAAGATCTCGTTCTTTTGGTCATGACCCAGAAGTAAAGACGATAAGTTGGAGGGTTGGAACGCAGATTTTCGCGTTCAAGTCTCGGCACTCTCTTCTAAAACATCGGACGGATACAACACCAGGATTACTGCCGATTCCGACGTCAAACCTTCGGTTTGTTTTCCCTCCGGTTGGGAAGAAGAACCTGAGATACTTAAAAGTCCTTGGCTTGAGGCAGCAGCTCACCCCAAAAACCTGTAGGGAACCGTTCAGCCGGAGAACACCGGGGAGGTGAGGTAACCACGGGGCCGAAAAATACTTCAAGGGTCCCACCACCTGTGGGGACATGCGTTGGGTCAGGTACTGAGTCCGGTTAGATGTTGTGGGAGTGCGGATTAACTTGGTAAGATAAAAGCTTGTAGCGTTGTTACCGACGGTAACGGTGTACCGGTAAGGTGAAGGAAGGATGTCAGTGTTGTTGCAGTTCCCACAGTCGGCCACTAGTTGGTAGCTCCTTTCAACCGCCCCTGCTTTATCTTGCTATTTCTGGCAGTCCTTGAAGGCGGCGTTAGCGCCGACTCCAACAGCTGCTCCTCACGGACTGTGACTGACAGGGGCAAGGAGGTTGCGGTCATGGGGTCGGACGTTTGGGGGGGGTAGTTCTCGTGGAACCAAAATAGCCTCCGCTCGTCTGTCAGGTGCAACTTTACATATCGGCTCAGGTTTCAGCTCAATCAAAACACAGCCGTCCACAAGAACACGGCCGTGAACAGAAAGTGCTTTTCAGTGATCTACTCTAATCCAAAAATACAATCTTTCATTTATGTACAAAGTCCTGCAGCGGCATTTTCCCGCGTCTGCATGTAAACATCAAAAGGCGGCGTCCTCGTCCGTCCGTCACACGGCGGCCGGTTGCTTCCCTCCATCTCTGACCTGAGGAGGCGACGACATGCAGCTCAGAAAATACCACCTCAAAACTGTTGCATTATTTACATCCTGGAGTTTGTTAGAATCGAAGTTGGAACCTCAAGATTCATCTGGGGCGTTTTATAAGAATAAAGTAATGAGGGAAGCGGTCCGGTCTTAAACTCCACCCACCACAGCTTGTTTTCATTTAGGTTCTCAATCACTGGAGGAACAGGTGCACAACCATCAAAGTCTTCATCCTCACCACAGATCATAAAGAGGACGTGGTTCTGGACCTGGTTGGGTCAGATGTAACCAGCTTGTTTGATGCTGGTCAGATCTACCTCACTGGTTTCATGTTGGTCAGATCTACCTCACTGGTTTCATGTTGGTCAGATCTACCTCACTGGTTTCATGTTGGTCAGATCTACCTCACTGGTTTAGTTCTGGTCAGGTCTACCTCAATGTTTTCATGCTGGTCAGATCTACCTCAATAATTGCATGCTACTCACATCTACCTCGCTGGTTTCATGCATATAACAACTCCTGGAGAAGTCGGGAAAAGGTCTCACCAGTTTCCTCTGGTTGCTGAGGCAGAAAGTGCAGATGGGTCTAAGGGGGGCCGCGTTGAGTGCAGTGGGGCCGTGCAGGATGCTCTGGTACCGCACACAGGGCTGTCCGTCCCGGCAGTCCTCCCCCAGCAGCAGCACGTTGGCCAGGTGGGAGATGTAGCTGGAGGCCAGGCGTAGCGTCTCGATCTTGGAGAGCTTCCTGTCAGCAGGTTCGGTGGGGATGAGCGTACGGAGAGTCGTGAAGGCCGTGTTCACGCTGTGCGTCCTGTCCCGTTCCCTCGCGTTGGCCGCCTGCCTCTGCTGGTTCACGCCGGAGAGCCGCGCATCTCTTCCACTACTGCGGCGCCTCCTCCTCCTACGTCTGGGAACTCCTGCCCGGGAAACCGTGGCATCCTCGTCTGCTACATCCATCTCCATGCGGGGGCTGCAGCCGCCGGTGGAGCTGCCGCTGCCCTCGAGGTCAGAGGTGAAGCTGTCCAGCTCCATAGTGCACTCCCCGGATGTGGACTTCATCCTGGTTCTGCTCAGGTCTGACTGGAGTTGCTGGGGTCGTGCGGGCGGGCGGCGGCTGAACATCGCTTTATCCTGGGGGTGAAAATAGAAGCAAGGGGGCTGAGCAGCTGCCTCCGATCCGGTGACTGAGGGGGTTTGTGCCGGCCTCCCCCCCAGCAGCTCAGCATACCATTTCTAATGAATGACGGCTGCCTCCTGGGTCGCCAGCCCGCCTCAGAGAAGGGGGGACAGGTGGAGCATAAAGGGTGGGGAGAGGGGGGGGGGCACCTGTTGTGGTCTGCATGCAGGTTTAAATTAGCCTTGACCGATATTTGGGTCAAGGCCGATTTCAAAATCTGTAACACCAATATTTCTTCCAATATTTCAAGAAGTCCAGCGACTAGACCCGGTCCTAGTCTACATGGGGTCCTGATTTGTTTGGGGTGGGGGCCCCATCACTGGTACTATTGACTACTGTTAATACACACTGATTTTTAAACAGCACACTAACTCTCTAGAATACAGAGAATTTTGTGGCAGTGTTGTTCTTCTTCCTCCGTGTTTCCAAATTCAGGAATTTCTGTTGATTTCTTCTGCCATTCAACGCCAGAATCTCTCGCTCACAAAACTTAATATTTGAAATGTATTTTAAGAGTTAATTCATTACTGATACCTTTCCGATTAGAATTAAGGAACAAATAATTATATACCCCCTGCAGTACACCATAGTACCCCTAGTAGTACCCCAATGGAAAAACAATGGCTGCTGTGTTAGCCTGGCATGTTTTTACCCTACTGCAGTACAAATACTCTAACACAGATGTGCAAAAGAAGATGTCTGAGAAACGTTGCATCGAACATTTCATCTTATTAACCCTGATTATACAGTCTACCTAAGTAATCTAGTATTCTTATCTAAGTATTACACCTTCCTTAAAAAACTAATCCTGGTCCAGTCAAAAAATATCTTAAATGTCTCACAGTTAAAGTTTAGTTTCTAATAAAGTCAAAGTTAATATCCAACAAGTACCGTCCGATACGTGATAGAGGTGAGGTACAGGTGAGGTCCACACGGCTCAAATGAGGAAAGAGGAGGTAACGTCTCATGTGAGTGTAATAATAAAAGAGCTTCCACAGAAGTCACACAAACGAGGCGTCGGCTCCCAACAATATATTAATCAAGTTACCTTGTAGGACATTTCAAGTGGTCTCGGGGACCCGTATCTGGGTACGGGGACCCGAACCAGCTGCCTACTTTATGCAGACCTCAGGCCGGCTCTGCTGTCAAGAATGAAAAAGTCCCCCAGGACTTAGGAACAAGTGGTTACCCTCCTACCTACTTACTACCTACCTACTATACCTACCTACCTACTGTACCTACCTACCTACCTACCTACCTACCTACCTACTGTACCTACCTACCTACTGTACCTACCTACCTACCTACCTACCTACTGTACCTACCTACCTACCTACCTACTGTACCTACCTACCTACTGTACCTACCTACCTACCTACCTACCTACTGTACCTACCTACCTACCTACCTACTAACGAACTGTCCTCTCTTACTACCTACCCAACTACTGTACTTTCTATCTATCTACATACCTTCCTACTTAATGTACCTACCTAACTACGTAACACAACCTTTCTACTTACCTACCTACTAACTGTACATTTGTATCTGCCTACCCACATCCTGTACCTCCTACTACCTAATGTACTTAACTACCTACCTTCCTACATATTGTACATCCCGACCTACTGTACCTTCCTTTCTACCGAACTTACCTTCCTACTTACCTACCTACATATTGTACCTTTCTCCCCACCTACCTACCTTTACCAACTGACCTTCCTTCTTATCAGATGTTCCTACCTGCTATACCTACTTACTCTACCTTCCTATCCACCCACCCAACCGGTTTGATTTATCAAAGAAATGAAGGGTATTTTGGTAAAAAGAGTCTTTCACCCTTAAAGAAAGTTTCTGGCACTGATTCCATTTAGGAGTTATCGGAAAATCACGATCATCTTTTCCTATTTAAAATGATATAAAGGTCCCAAAAGACATTTTACTCTGGGGTCATTCCGTCGTTAGCACCAGCATAGCCTTTTTAAAATGACCCTATCGGGTCTGGGGAATAAAAGGCGTTTGTTTTCTTCAGTTTTTGTTTGAAAAAGTCAAAAACCAATGGAGGAATGAACATCAGATGGACATCATCTCCATCTTCTCCTGATCATATTATGATGAAAACTTTTGGTTGGGGTTTCAAACCTCTCTGGTCACACACTCCCTCTCTGCGGGTCACCTAGTGTGTGTGTTTACCCGTTGGCGCCTATGGCTGGAGATAACTTTCCTCCCTTGGCCCATGGCTGGGTGCTTCAACTGAGTGAACAGTCCAGGTGTACCTAGTGGAGCCTTCCCGTTCTGTCTTTGCCCTCCAAGATGGACCCCCCCCCCCCCAACTCCTCCACCACCACCTTGCCCAGTGCCATCTTTGGGGGTGGATATAAATATCCGGGAGAAGGCGACGCCTTGTGTATGTTACACTTAAAGCTCAGAGGAACCTTCAAGTCAGGTGGTTGATTTCATGCATCACATCAGGGGCTCAGGGAGACGCCGAACTTATTATTACTGCCACCAGAGGGCAGCAACCCTGCAAAGATTGTTAGTTTAGAATCTAAACTGTCTAAATGTTTTTTCCAAAATATTTCTAGTCTACAAGAGAATCTTAGTGAGAGGAGAGAAACATGGTTCTGTTTTTAACATTTTGGAAACAAAAAAACCCACAACACAATGTTCTCTAATGGTCTGAAAGAGTCTCCGCCCCTTTAGAAGCTAAATCCTAAAAACGACCAAACTGCTATAATAACTTGTTCCTTCGTCTTTTCAGTTAACCATCTTCAGGAACAGGAAGTTGACTCAGTTGACACGTTGGCCTCACCAGTAGCACACCGGGCCGAAATCAATAGAAATTCCGGAACGTGATTGAGATCCTTCAATCTGGGAAGGTTTCCAAAGTTATTCCTCCATAGATCCACAGTGATACACATCATCTACACATGGAGAAGACCTGGAACAATAGTGGACCTTCACGGAAGTGGACCACCTTCTAGAATTCCTTCAAGATCACGGTGAAGGTTCCTTAAGGAAGTACCAGAAGATCCAAAGAGAACATCCAAAGAACTGCAGGCCTCTCTCAGCTCGGTAAAGGTCAGAGGTCAGGGCTCCACTATTCCACAGACACTGGGCTAAAATGGCATCATTGGGGGGAGGAGAAATCCACTGCTGACCCAAAAGAACATGAAGGCTGGCCTGAATTTACCCACAACACACCTTGATGATCCTCAGAGCTTCTGGGAGATCTTCTCTGGACTAATGCCTGACTGTTTGAAGGCAGGGTTCTGGTCATCAGTCTTTAAGTTCGAGTAAGTCCACCTCTGAATGGATTTGAAGGAGTAAAACCAAAGTTCTGGAGTGGTCCAGTCAAAAACGTCTGACCGTTCAGATGATTCTGGAGAGTCTCACGGGGATTAAAGTGCTGGGAACAAATACTAACAGAGGACCGACAGTTTTGGTTCTGGTGCTGGTCCGTGCCAAGACAGGAGTGGAGGAATCCTAATTGAGGCCTCGTTAATCTCTTAATCCTCGCTGGCCCGGTGACCCCGACCCGCGGGCCATGAACCTGTCTGGAGGAGTCAAATGCTTCTCTGCTGCTGGTGACGGCTGACCCGCTGTGAGAGACCTGAGGAACGTCAGACGACTGAAGAGAAGAATTGTCCTCAAACACTCGAGTCCTAACTTCATTCGGGGATGGAACTCATCCCCTGGTGGCCGCGATGGAGAACCTCAGCTCCAGCAACCGCCGCTACCAAGGCATTATGGGTAGACAGAGCAACCAAACAAGGGTCGCAGGTTGTCGCAGAATGGAACTGACTTGTTTTACTAGAACTATTTCAGTTTTGAGGTTTTTTTCTTCTGTAGTTACATTTCTTTATTTTAATTCAGATATAAATACAAATGTAACGACCTTCACCAAGGATGCAATGTTTCCGTCGGTTTATTGGTTTTATTTATCGAACTGCTGCTTGGGTTATTAGTTTGTGCATTGGTGTGTTGGATAATTTATTTTTTGATTGATTGTGAGTTCTTTATTTATTGGTTTGGTTCATAGCTTGGTTTGCAGGTTCAGTGATTTGTTGGTTGAATTACCTCCTTGTTGATTTGTTTGTTTGTTGCTAGGTTGGTTTAGTTATTTGGTTGATGGTTGATTTGCTTGTTGGTTGGTTGATTGGTTGGTTGGTTTGGCTGTTTTTTGGTTTGTTGGCTGGTAAGTTGGTTGGATTGTCTCTTTGGTTGGTTTGTTTAGTTACTTGGATGATGGTTGATTTGTTTGTTGGTTGGCTAATTATTTGATTGGTTTGGTGTGCTGGCCTGTTGTTTTGGCTAGTTGGTTGATAATTGGTTAGTTAGTTTGTTGGTTGCTTGGTTGGCTGGCTGGTCTATAGTTTAATTGGTTGGTTAGTTAAGTAGTGGTTGGTTTAATTAGTTGTATTCATTAGTTGTTTTGGTTTGTTTGTCTGTTAGTCGGTTGATTGCCTTGGTTGTTAAGGTGGTTGATGACTGGTTTGTTTGGTTGTTGGTTGGTTGGTTTGGTTGTTGGTTGGTTGGTTTGGTTGTTGGTTTGTTTGTTTGGTTGTTGGTTTGTTTGTTTGGTTGTTGGTTGGTTGGTTTGGTTGTTGGTTTGTTTGTTTGGTTGTTGGTTGGTTGGTTTGGTTGTTGGTTTGTTTGTTTGGTTGTTGGTTGGTTGGTTTGGTTGTTGGTTGGTTTTTTTGGTTGTTGGTTGGTTTGTTTGGTTGGTTAGCTGAAAAGTTTGCTGGATGTTGTTTTTTTTTCCATATTTAAGCAGGATTACTCAAAAAGGAAACACGGAAACATTTCATGAAACATTGTGCTTTGGTCAGGTTTGAATCGAGGATTTTTTCCAATAGTTTCCTAAATATCTTGAAAAGTAACATTTCAATGATAATGAAAAACAACCTGAGGGAACTTAAAACCTGTGAAGTTTGATGTTGGATCCAAATCTATAGTGAAATGAACATTTTATTTATAATTTATATACTCTTATATTTATCGACCTATAATATTAATGTATAACAATAAAACACCTTGTAGGGATCTTTATTTGTTTTCTTACAAAAGAGACGATAAACAGACTTTGGTAAGAAAAAACACCGATGATACAATGATTTAGATATATACAAGAAGAAAAATATATACGACAATTTATAACAACCAAATAAATAAATTCCCATACAGAGGAGTGGGTCTGATGGCATTTACAGTGAAACACGAGATTCAGCGCCGCCTGAGGAGGTTTGGTTGATAGAGTCCTCCCTATTTCAGGGAACATACGTAGCTTATGGTGCAGGAGTCAACACATTAGCTTCTGTTAGCCTAGCTTAGCATAAAGATAGGCAGCAGGGGGAAACTCTTAGCATGGATGTGAGAACCATTTTATCTGGTAGTTTGGACTTATTTCTGGATAAAAAGTATCAAAACGGTACAGTTTTTCTTTGGTTCTGTTGGTCATCTTCACATTTCATTCTACC
The DNA here is from genome assembly GCA_009660295.1 of Lophius piscatorius. Classification (NCBI taxonomy): domain Eukaryota; kingdom Metazoa; phylum Chordata; class Actinopteri; order Lophiiformes; family Lophiidae; genus Lophius; species Lophius piscatorius. The sequence goes on from VRLP01005801.1 coordinate 29,428, forward strand.
TTTCTAGAAAAAACCCAATTCATCCCCCAGCTTCTGGTTCTTCTCTGCAAAGATTGGATCTTTACTGGCAGCACAGAAATGAGACATGATGATGGGATGGATTTGTGCAGATGGAGGTTTTGGCTGCGTTGACTGGAAGCAGAATTTTTGGTGTCTGTCTGGCTTCAACCGGGTCTCAGCCGTTGGTGATGGGGAGCTGAAAAAACCCCAGAAACAATCAGAACCAGAAAGAAAGTTTTGGGGGTTCCTTCACAACAAACTTTATGGCAAAGCAACCGGAGGTCATTTGTGTCACTTGGTCATCATCATCATGTGACACGGCAATTCTACCACTAGGAGGCGCTGAGGCCGGTTTGCCCTTGGTGCCTGACCCAAATAAACCGGAACTGGGTTATGTCCGGCATAAAACCTGTGTTGATTCAACATTTCAGATTGAACGCTTGACGAAAGCTGAATAATCTGATGCGGCGCCGAAAAAAAATCAGGAGAACTTAAAAGTAGAACCCAATTACAAAATAAGCTCTACTTTAACTCCTCTCTCTAGTACTCTCTCTCTCTAGTACGCATTCTCTTTCTCTAGTACTCTCTCTCTCTCTAGTACTCTCTCTCTCTCTCCCTCTTTCTCTCTCTCTCACTCTTGTACTGTCTCTCTCTCTCTAGGACTCAATCTGTCTCTCTTTCTCTAGTACTCACTCTCTCTCTCTCTTTCTCTAGTACTCTCACTCTCTCTTCTCTCTCACTCTTGTACTCTCTCTCTCTAGTACGCATTCTCTTTCTCTAGTACTCTCTCTCTCTCTAGTACTCTCTCTCTCTCTAGTACTCACTCTCTCCCTCCAGCCCTCTCTCTCTCTCTCTCACTCTTGTACTCTCTCTCTAGTACTCTCTCTCTTTCTAGTACTCACTCTCTCTCTGTCTGGACCTGTTCTTTTTGGACAGAACCTTCAGACAACAGTAGTTGTGAAGGTTCTTTAGTAATAAATAAAATGTGATTGATTGAATTTGGACTACATTCCATAACTCTTACTTTCTGACACTTTCTGAGCCCAATCTGGAGGTAGAACCTGAGATGAAGACGTATGAAACCAGAGCAGGAGAACCTCTTTTAGGTCAGAGTTCTTACCCTCCTGGAGCAAACAGAACCCGAAGGTCCGCCCCGGCAGGCGCAGACGTTGGGTCGGACACATCGACTGCCGTACAGACACTTCTGCTGACAGTGAGCTGAGAGGAAACACAGACGCGTCAGAGGATCCAGTCCACTCCGGACTTAAAGAACCGCCGGAGCGGGTTCGTGTCGGGGTACTCACGGATCTGACACAGCATGCCGTGCCACCCCGGGACGCAGTGGCATGTGTTGGGTCCAACACACTCGCCTCCGTTCAGACACTTCTGCACACAGCTGGCTGAGAGGAAACATGAGATCATTTAACCTCCAGTCACAGATTACAGCTGAGAGATGATGAGTGGTGGATCGTCTCCGCCCATATCTCTAAGGTTTCTTCAGCAGAACCTCGTGGTGACAGCGAAGGTCAGAACCATAAAACCCCGGCAGAAACATGAGAGCTGATGGTTTCCACGTGTTTGCGGAGACAGAGCCGATAAAAAGTTCTGAAGGCTCCAAGGCCGAACATCTCCGCCTGACTGCAGGTCACTTTTATTAAATCTACCCAGTTTACTACTAACAGCAATACAGTCAATGTAAGAGTCCAGGTTCACACGGGGAAACAGTCCAGGTTCACACGGTGAAACGGTCCAGGTTCACACGGTGAAACGGTCCAGGTTCACAGGGTGAAACAGTCCAGGTTCACACAATGAAACAGTTCAGGTTCACACAGTGAAACAGTCCAGGTTCACACGGTGAAACAGTCCAGGTTCATACAGTGAAACAGTCCAGGTTCATACAGTGAAACAGTCCAGGTTCATACAGTGAAACAGTCCAGGTTCATACAGTGAAACAGTCCAGGTTCATATAGAGAAACAGTCCAGGTTCACACAGTGAAACAGTCTTTTCTTCATCATTATTTCACACACTAAACACTCGGACAGGTTGAGGTTCTAAAGGCTGATGTGTTTCGGTTTGTTTGTCTGTTGGATGGCGGGAGGTTTTGGCGCTGACCCGTCACAGACTTGTTGAATAAGATAACTTACGTTTATCACATCTCCTTCCTCGCCAGCCTGATGGACAGTCACAGACATCTGGACCCACACACCTGCCGCCGTTCATGCACATGGGCTCACACACACCTGCAGAGAGAGAGAGAGAGAGAGAGATCGCAGAGTTCTAAGTACATTTGATGTTGTGTTGATAGATTTATCACAACTCGGCCCCTAGAACCACATCCTGTGCCCCCCAGGACCCACAAAATCAAACCACGTGTATTTGAATGAATAGAAGATCTTCTGGTGTAAAAGTTAAGGATTAAAGGGGATTGAAACTGGAAAAATCAGGCAGTATCGAGATAAACACCTGGTTTATATGAGACCCTCAGGACAAAGTCCCAAATACACCAGCCATAACATTCTGACCACTAACAATGAAGTCAGATCCACATTAGTCCTTTCAAACAAAGAAGACCCTAATCGTCCTTCCTTAGACCACTTTGATAGATTCGACCACTTCAGACCAGGAACACCAAAGACCTGCAGCTCCGGAGATGCTCTGACCCATTCTTCTGCCCAACTGGTTCTTGTCAAGTCAATCAAATCTTTACTGTTAACCGTTTCTCCGTCTTCCAACATCAACTCCAGGACAAAATGTGGATAATCTATGTTTTCTGACTTCACCTGTCGGTGGTTACAATGTTATGGCTGATAAGTGTACATTATAAGTGAAAGTTGGACATCAAATGTTTTGCAAGACATGCAAAAATTAAACATGAGGATGACTCGTAATTACAAAAGGACACGAATGGCATCATTCTTTTTTTGACGGATTATGTACGAACAAGTACACAGATGTATCATTTATCACGAGTTTAATGTATCATATTTATACAGAATTTGTTGAGGATATCTGAAATAGTTAGACTGTTTATGCTCAAAACAGCAGAAATCTAATATTTTCCTACCAAAATTAGAAAATTCTAGAATTATTAAAAATGTCAAAAGGTACCACTCCAGCAAATACTCAAATACTCGCAAAGAAATATTCGACTGTTTTTAAGTTGTACCCTGGACAAAAAAATGTGCAATCGAGTGAAATCGCCCAAGGATAATAAAATTTAATAATATAAGGAGGATGAATTAATGGCCAAAGAAGAGAGTTAAGGATTGAAAGACGATGGCGGAAGGATCCGGAATAAAGGAAAGAGTTAATGATGGAATGACAGTCAGGAGGAAAACTAACTTTTCTCGCATCTGCCGCCGGTGTGTCCCTGCAGGCAGGAGCAGACGTTGTTCCTCATACACAGACCGCCGTTCTTACACGGAGGACTGCAAACGGCTGTAGGAGGAACAACAAGTCGGATTTAGGAATAACTCAACGGGTCAGTAGACTCCTCCATCGATGAACGACTGGACTTACCGTTCTGACACTCGGCGCCGTAGAAACCGAGCGGACACCCGCAGACGTTTGGACGGACGCAGGAGCCTCCGTTCAGACACAAGGGCGAGCAGAGAGCTGGAGAGAGAGTTGGGGGCGTCGGCATCCAGTGGTCAGCACACACACACATATACAATAAGACGCACTCACCTGTCTCGCAGGACCGCCCGGTCCAGCCCGCCGGACACGTGCACTCATCTGGAGACGCACACCTGCCGCCATTCTGGCAGTGACGGCTACAGACCACTGTGACGGACCGGATAAAAAGTAGGACCGGTCAAAGGGATTCCCAGAATGCAGTCAAAATGGAACACTAGGAGAAGTTTGGACTCACTGGTCTCACAGCGAGGTCCAACAAATCCATAAGGACAGGAACACATCTGGAGTCCAACGCATGTGCCTCCATTTTCACACGGCAACCTGCAGAGAGCTGCACAGACCCCCTTAAATATTTATAATGTTCATTTAAATGTATTTACTTCATGTACCAGCAGAATTATTGAA